>JASDQU010029217.1:6755-27416 GCA_032191745.1 Picea mariana | reverse complement strand
TCTCTGAAACCCCTTGCTTTGGTCTTCTTGGGCGACCATCACCGAGCTAGGAAGTGCCCCCCATTATGGTGGATTTCAATTTGGTCGTAGGAGTGGGAACAATGTCTGCATTGCCATCATCCATCCTCGTATCATCGTCCATCAGATCATCTTCTTTCGGCTCGAAATCGACCGCACCAACCTCTGCGCTGACCATTCTTTCGTGATTTTCTGCAAAACCCTTGAAATTTGGAGCAGGAGATGGATATACAGAGTGAATGCAGGATATACATGTTTATAGCGTTACAAAACAAATAAACGCAGGGGGGCATGATATACACGTTTATAGGGTTATAAAAAAATAAACGTAGGAGGGGTTGCTTTGGAATTCTTTGGATTTAAATATATCTCTCGGCGCACCAAGGGACCATCTCCTTACTTCCTTCTGGGCAGAAGGGGATGAGTAGTAAGAATATTCCCTGGACCACTGGAAGTTTCAATCATCGTGCCCGAATGTGTTTACTGTATCTCCACAGAACTGTTGTCAAGCTGCTCCCATAAGTTTACGAGAACATTTGTTTTCTCTAGATGATGTTTGAAATGAACACTTGGAAGGGATAATATAACCCTCCACAAATCTTGGTTTAATGCATATCAATGGTAGATATCCTCAAGCCTTTTGTTGATTAATGAAAATTTCTACGGTTCCTGCAAAATTAGTTGTTACCATTAAAGATTGTTAATTCTATACTTAGAAATAAGTGTGAAGGTGGAGGGGACAATGCAGAGCGATTAAGGATTGGATATTTCGTGAAGATGCCAACCCGACGATGCGTGAAAGTGATTCCATGATGTTTGAAATGAACACTCGGAAGGGATAATATAACCGTCTGCAAATATTAGTTTAATGTGTATTAATGGGATATCTTCTCGATCCTTTCACTCGTTAATGACAATCTTTACGGTTCCTACATGATGAGTTGTTAGCATTAAATATTAATAATCTCATATTTAGAAAGAAGTGCGAAGGTGGCGAGGACGGTGAAGAGCGATTAAGGATTGGAGATTTCATGAACCTGCCAACCCGACGACTCGTGAAAGAGATTCCAAGAAATGGACAAGTATGGAAAGCAATCAGTCAGGCTTCAAAATAGTGTCACAAGTTATACTCGGGAGACGTGAGGGCCTGATGGTCAAATTGTATGTCTTTGAACTTTTGACTACAAAATGTGTAACATGGAACATGGCATGATGGTGGAATTCGGCGGTCAATTTGTATATCGCGGAACACCAGGTGTTGTTTGTAGGTCACGGAACAATGGAAGCGCAATGTTGAGCACGCCTGCCCGGGAATCAACGATTGAAAAAGTGGCTAAGTATGGAATGGGGAAGAAATTGGTCAGACTCGTGATATAAAAGCATGAGACATATTCGAAAAAATGACTAAGTAACCAGAAAGGGAAAGTAGAGGGAAAAAAGAAAGGGGAATTTGGTTGTCAATTTGTATATCGAGGAACTTCGGGTGCTGTTTGTAGTGTGAGGAACAATGGAAGCGCAATATTGAGCCTGCCTGGTCGGGAACCCGCGATCAAAAAAGTGTTTGAGTATGGAATGGGGAAGTAGTTGGTTGGACTCGTGATATAAAAACATCACTGAAAATGTGAACGCATGAATCCTCCAACCCGTGCACTTATACATTTTTTGAAAAATGACTAAGTAACCAGAAAGGGAAAGTAGAGGGGAAAAAGAAAGGGGAGGGAAATTTTTGGATGCGGGAATTGGTCTTAACAAAGCCCCATTGATGGTCTTAACAGTGACTATGAAGTTCATTAAACAACTGAACAGGTTCTTCAATCAAGGAATAGAGAAAGTGAGTCATAGTTATACTTTCCAGGATGTGTTTGCATAAGAGAAGCATCGAAAAGCTACAGAAAAATCAATGGAGGGTTGATCAAGTAAAATTATTGTACTGTCAACTTGACCATAAGTATAACAACGACTATTTTTAATTATAATTTTCTATGGTTGATATCATAGTCCCATTCGAGTTCAACTAGCATATATCCTTTTATTTCAAAATATTTCTGAAGACGAATTTTGGTAATTTCATCAATCAAGTAAAATTGCTAAAATGAACTACAGAGCTTACATTAAAAGGAAAGGCAGGTCTTGTATATTCTTTAAGATCATATAAAAACTACTAAGATCCTAAATCTATCAACCATCCATAATTCAAAAACTAGGCCCATGAGAACCTTGAACTAGAATATGAAAGCACATGAACAAAAGTATTCCAAGCACAAGACAGGAAAAAATCAGCGGAGATTGGGCATTGTATCCCATCTATAACCAAATCCCAAAATGGGCAGCAAGAAATTTGTTGATTACTATATTACTATGACCCAAGATCACTATGAACATTTTCTTCTGATAGTACTATGAACCAAGATCACATTGACATGACAATGTTCTAACATTACTAGTTCTGGAAAAGAGTGCCAACATTTAACTTAATGGAGTTTGAACAATGCCAAATTTGCAATATTATTGAAAATTCCCAATGGTTTTGTTCAAAGGAGAAATCCATTTTGACGGCTCAAAGGATTGATCCAGGTGGATATCGGTGTCCACCCACCTTTTCCAACTCGCTCAAAACAGTTTTCTAGCAATTTTGGCAATTTACTATTTTTAGTAGTTTTTAACTTCCGGGGCCATTTTGAGGGACAAAATGAAGGTTTTTCGGGATCAAGCTTCTCAATGATATCATAAGGCTCTAAGTGAGCCCCCAAAATGAATCTCCTCTACAATACCTTTCTAGCAGGCCATCGTGCACCTAAAACAAAGATCGTATGCAAAAGTTATGACCCCGGGAAGTCGATGTACTAACTTACCCAAACGGGGCCCACGTGAATTTTGGCGCTTCATCTCCTAGGGTTAGTTTTTTGGATGTCTAGGGATTTTGAAATTCCTATTTATTGTAAAAAGGCCTTCAGAGCCTCATTGTAATCATCTTCTTGTGAATGAGCGTAGCCATAACATCTCTTCTCAGAGATAAGCCGCCACCATTCCAACAAGCTTGTTTTTTGCTGCATTTTATAGTTTCATCTTATTTCCTTATTGAATAGAAAATCAGTTTTATAGTATCTCTGTTATTTTGTGTTAAGCATCTTTTAATAATCTTTATTCATTTTGTTATGCTCATAAAATTCGGATCAGTGGTATCAGATCGCTTTGCTCCTTATCATCTTAATCCATGTCCCCAACAAGGTCAGGGTACAAATAATTAGGTCTCGAGCTTGTTTCTCTTCAGGAAAAACTCTCTCGCACGCTTAAGTAACCTCTCATGGAAGGAGAAAATAAATATGATGGGACAGGAGATCCTTTCAAAATGTTTCTTAAGGAAGCCCTCACACAACAGAGGAATGAGATGATGGATAGTTTCGCGCAAATCGACAGCTACCAACAGGGGACACATCTTCCTCAAGCGGAGGTGCCACCCCATTCAAGGTACAAATCAACTTCAATATTCATATATTTGAAGGTCATATAGACTCAGATGTTGTAGACAAGTGGTTGAATCTACTAGAAGGGTGTTTTTTTTTCCATAACTTTTCAAATAGAGAAAAAATTACTTTTACACTTCTCAAAGTCGTTCCCCATGTCAAAGATTGGTGGGAAACTTTCTATGAGAGAAAGGAAACGAAGGAACCCTCATTATTTATAGTCACGACCACCTGGGAATCCTTCAAGGATGCTATTAAGGAACAATACTACCCTATTAGAAGTTATGATGACTTGTATACCAAATGGACCTCATTGTGGCAAGAAAGAGACCAAGCAGTGCCAGAGTTCACAAATATCTTCCATAACTTGCGCACCAAGTTGGGTATCAAAGATTCGGAGCTACATCGGGTGCTCAAGTATCATATTTCTCTACATAGATACATCCATACCAAAATGTAATTTCTGGACATCTCGTCCTTGGGTGCATCCTATCGATATGTCGTCAAAATTTAGTAGAAGCTCAAACAAAAGATGTGGCAATTTGGGCCTGGGATCCCCTCACAGCAAAATTTAGGAAGGGCCGACCCCAACCCACAGAACAAAGGACTGAGAAAAGATGGATAGTATCAAGAAAACTAGTCCAATCCGCAAGCAAAGAAGGACACCGGAAAGACAAAGAAATATATCGGGAAGTGGTGCGACTTCCATAAGATCCCTTGGCATAACACTACTAGCTATCGCTCAAAGTAGTCATTAGTGGCCGAAGTGAAAGGCTCTAAATCAGATGTGGTTTTTTACTCTAAGTCAGAACTAGAAAGGGGAAAAAGAATCATTGACACAGAACCCAGTGCCACTATTTCTACCACCAAGCTCTATCCTAGTGAACCAGATGAGATAGAAGAAGGCGAGCGCCTCTTCCATTCACAAATGTTGGTAAAAGGCACCCCGCTGCACTTCATTGTTGATAGCACTAGCCAAAAGAACCTCATGTCAGCAGACGTCATCAAGCAGTTGGCCCTGTCGAAAATGCTACACCCACAACCCTACACCATTGGATGGATCTGCCAAGGAGGTGATCTCCGCATCAGCCAACAGTGTCGATTGTCGTACGACATTAGGCCCTTCAAAGATGAGGTATTATTTGATGTTTCTCCTCTCAAAGTTTGTAATGTTCTTTTGGGCCAACCTTATTTATGGAAACGTCGTGTTGTATATGAGTCTATCCATCGTAGATTTATTATTACTTTGAACAGGAAATTGTACATGATACATGAGGCAGTCCCTCCTAGTGTTCTTTCCTTTATCTCTGCCAAGTAATGCAGGAAGGTCATCTCTGAGACCAATAAATTTTTCTTCTTCATGATTTGCTCTCAGAGTGAGAGAAAGATCGCATCCACATCTAGGGCCTTTGCGACTGATATCTCCACACAACAGAAGCAAGTGGATAAGGTCATGGAAGAATACTCAGATATCTTCTCCTCTCCTACCGGGGTACCTCTGCGTTGCCAGGTCAAGAATCCGATTGATATAACCCTAAACACACCGCTACCCAATGGGCCAGTCTACCACTGCTCTCTATTAGAAAATGAGGAGATCAAGAGGAAGTTCCAAGAACTGATCCACAAGGGGCACATACGTCCCATCTCATCACCTTGTGGGAGCCCAATCGTGCTCGTGTAGAAGAAAGACAGGACCTGGCGACTCTGCATTGATTACCGGGCCCTAAATAAAAACACAGTCTAAAACCGGTACTTGATTCCCCGAATCAAATACCTCCTTGATCAGCTCATGGCGGACAAATACTTCAGTAATATTGATGTGAAGTTTGGCTACCACCAGGTCCCAATAAAATAGAAAGATGTATGGAAGATCGCCTTCAAGTCAAAAGAAGGTGTTTTTGAATAGTTGGTCATGCCCTTTGGTTTGACAAATGCTCCAACAACTTTTATGAGGATGATGGATGATATCCTACTACCTTTCACTAATAATTTTGTAGTCATGACATCCTCATCTACAACAAGACTTGGGCGGAACACTTGCAGCGTATTCAGCAGGTTCTGCACACCCTGCGGCAGTACAAACTATATGCAAACTTGGAAAAATGCTCCTTCGGCATGGACAAGGTCCATTACTTAGGATACATCGTTGATCGACATGGTGTGCATGTGAATCTAGCCAAGATCTAGGTCATCTGTGACTGGCCAGCCCCAACCACACTCACTAAACTTTGGAGCTTCTTGGGCCTCACCAATTTCTATCGCAGGTTCGTGTTGGGATTTTCTCATATCGCATGGTCCCTCAACCAAGTAAATAGGGGTGGCAGTAAGGAAAAAATTGTGTGGGTCCTGTCCCAACAACAGGCCTTCGATGACTTGAAGAAGCATTTGTGCTCATCCCCAGTACTTTCATTATTGGACCTGCAACATCCCTTTGAGATCGAGACAAATGATTCATACTATGTTGTGGGCACCGTTCTCACTCAACACGGCCACCCCGTGGCATATCATAGTGAGACAAAGAAATTTACTCCATTGTGAAATCCTTCTTCCATTAGAGACATTACATTCTTGGGAAGGAGACAGTCATTCACACTGATCACAAGCCACTACAGTTCAGGAAGACATAAGGAAAATTGCAGAATGATCGCCATCAAAAGTGGTCCACATACTTACAGCAATTCCACCTCAACATCAAGTATAAAATAGGAAGTTGTTGATTGCCTCAACTAACCTCCAGTCACGACACTCACCACATTGCTAGACTCTTGCGGCCACGAGACCTCCAGATGGCCCAACCTCTATCAGACAAACCTTGACTTCTCCACCACCTACCAAATTTTGGGCACAAATTCAATGGTCGCTAATTTTCATCTTCAAGATGGGTTGTTGTGACGTCTAGGCCATATATGTGTTCCATCAAGCTAGTGCACGAAGATGATTTGGGAATCTCACTACAATCGGGTGGCAGGACACTTTGGCATGGAAAAGACAGTGGCAATGCTACAGAAACATTTTTACTGGCTATTGCCAACTCTACAACTAATAAACAGGGCCTATACACCCCTCTGTCTACTCTTGACAGGCCATGGGAATCCATCTCAATGGAATACATGTTAGGCCTCACGTCCACTAAGAGGGGAAATGACTGTGTTTTTTTTGTTGTTGATCACTTTTCCAAGATGGCGATTCTAGTCACCTGCAAGAAGAACATCACGACAGAAGCCACTGCCAAGCTCTTCTTTGAACAAGAATGGGTACATTTTGGGATCCCACAAACCATTATCTCAGACCATGAGATTCGGTTCCTCAGCACATTCTGGTCGAGCCTCTAGTCACTGTTGGATACCAAGCTCACCAAATCCACTACCTCCAACCCCCAGACAGATGGAAAAACTGAGGTCGTCAATTGGATGATCGTACATATCCTGCACATGTACAATTCAAAACACCCCTGCATATGGGATGAGAGTCTTCCCTATGTCCAGCAGAGCTACAACTGAACCCTGCATAACTCAATTGGCCACAACCCCTTTTAGGTGGGGTTGGGATTCAAACCATTGGGCCCCATGGATGTTGCACTACCCCTGGTGACCACCTTGGCCGACTCATCCCCTGCTCCACCAGAAGCTGAAAAATCCACCCGGATCATTGAGCAGATCCAACATATCCGCCAACAGGTTTAGGATATTCTACATAAGTCTAATGCCAAGTACAAGCAACGCCATGATCAACATCAGGTTCCACATAAGTTTCAAGTGGGATACAAAGTTTGGTTGCACTTGCAGAAAGAATGCCTTATAGGGCACCATCAAAATATTCACCCACTCCGTTATGGGTCGTACACCATCACCAAGGTTGTGGGTGACAATTTTTTTGAGCTCAACATTCCCCCTTTCCTTGGCCTACACCCAGTCTTCAACGTGGCTCTCCTTCGGCCATGTTTCCCGCCATTATTGGACACCTTAGAGATAACAGAGCAGTTAACACCAACAGAGCTCAACCCTGACTGCATGCAACAAGAATCCAGTGATCATATTGTGGACACACTTATCAAGGGAACTCGATAGCAAAGGATCCAGCTTTATTGAGTCGTCAAAGTAGGGAAACTCCTACACCAAGGCAAGTGGCTCACTCGGGGTCAAATTCAACAGAAATTTCCTCATCTGATGGGGGAACTCAACACAATGGAGAAAATTTCTTCCTAAGGAGGCAGTATTGATCAGGTGGATATCGGTGGCCACCCACCTTTTCCAACTTGCTCAAAAAAAAATTCTCGCAATTTTCGCAATTTACTATTTTTAGCAATTTTTAACTTCCAGGGCCATTTTGAGGGCCTAAATGAAGGTTTTTTGGGATCGAGCTTCTCAAAGACAACCAAAGGCTTTGATTGATCCCAAAAAATGAATCTCATCGACGATACCTTTCCATCAGGCTATCGTGTGCCTAAAACGAAGATCGTATGCAAAAGTTACGACCCCGGGAAGTTGATGTACTAACTTACCCAAACAAGGCCCACATGACTTTTGGCACTTCATCTCCTAGGGTTAGGTTTTTGGATGTATAGGGTTTTTGACATTCCTGTTTATTATAAAAATTCCTTCAGAGCCGCATTGTAATCATCTTCTTGCGAATGAGTGCAGTCGTCACATCTCTTCTCAGAGATAAGCCGCCACCATTCCACCAAGCTTGTTTTCCACTTCATTTTACAGTTTCAACTTATTTCCTTATTGAATAGAAAACCAATTTTATTGTATCTTTGTTATTATGTGTTAAGCATATTTTAATAATCTATATTCATTTCATTCTACTCATAAAATCTAGATCAAGGATGGACCTGATTTTTTCACAGTTGGGTACTTTGTATGAGGTCTTTCCTCATGCTTCTCATTCATGGACTGAACAATATTATGCACTTCCAATTCACTTTGTCATGGTACAACAAAAATCTATTCATATATTGATTGGGCAGCATGGACAGATACATGTCATATTTTTTCGTTTCTTGTCAACGCATGATATGAATATTGTTTTTTGGGTTCAGTCGATATGGAGTATGACATTGTCCTCATTTAATGTAAAATTTCTATGGACGGGAAAGTATGACATTGTTTTCCTTTTTCTGTAGGTAATCTTCATATGGAAATTTTTCCAACCCAGGAAGCACATATTGTAATACAGGTTGTCTAATTGTACAATGTACAATTGTGTTTCTCAGGGTTCAGATGGTAGCGTTGAGGCAATGTCTATATATGTAAGGGCATTTTTTACTACATCGTAGAAAATAAATAGTGCCATCATTTATGAAAGAAGAGGCAAAAGAAAGAGAGTTGCATTTATGAAAGAAGAGGTAAAGATCCCCACAAAATACCATATCAAGGTTTCCAAAGTGTTTGGTTTGGACATGTTTTATGTTTCTCAGTCGATTGTCAATGGAATAAATTGTGCCATCATTTATGAAAGCAGAGGTAAAGGTCCCCATAGAATACCATATCAAGGTTTCCAAAGTGTTTGGTTTGGACATGTTTTATGTTTCTTAGTCGATTTTCAATGGAATATAAGAAGCGACTTCCAATCAAGGATGCCTTATCTATGAACACAGGTTGTAGTTCATCATAAATATTTGACAAGGTATGTAACATTTCTTTGCTGAGTGGAAGAAAATTTGACTTGTTAAAAGGCATCAATAATGCAGAGTGGAATATTGTTCCACCTGCATTATATGCAGCTTTCCCTATATATGCAAGTATCAATCCCTTTGGTTTTATAGGGTCACTCGAATTGTTCAAATAATACATTCGTATAAGCATTTGGAATAGTTCCTTCGATGTGAATGTCTTCCCTATTATTGCCCCGTCTCTAAGGAACAAGTGCACAGGAGTGTGCATGTTTAAGTGTTTCTTCATTGCAATATCCTTTAGGATTTCTTGTTGCTCTCGATTCAACAGTCGTCTAATTCTGTAGCATTCTTGGTTTTCAATAAAGAAAGGATGTTCTATGACTTTAAACCCAAGATTGATACATTTTTCAATGGCAGTTGCTCGAGGACAAGGAAAATCTTCGAGGACAAGGAAAATCTCCTTGCAAGTCATAGGATTCACAAAAAGTTCTAGTTTTGTTATGCTTTGTTGATGCCTCATCAACATTGCTAGGATTTTCTAGTTCTTCAAGTGAAATGTCTAAATCACCCCATGTTGGGTTGACATTGCATGTAAATCTAACCTCATTGGTTTGTACTATAGTCTCATAAACAGTATATGCAGCTTCACATGTAGCGAAGGTATGTTTTAATGTGTCTTTATTTTGATCAAATGGAACATACAAAAATAGTTTCTCTCTACAGAAGTTTTCATAGTCGATGTGTTTGTTGTATTTGACAAAGCATATTACATTTGGTTTTTTTCTTTTTGATATGTGTGTACCATTTTTTTTGTAATGCAATACGAATTCTGCAAGGCAGATATGCTTAATGGGAGGTGGATGCTGGAGGTAGTAATCAATAATAGAGCGACATATCACATCCTCTTAATTATCAGGGTTTTATTTTAGCAAGAATGGTGCTTTAAGCATGAATGTTCATGTGCCAGGTGGAGATGTGTTTATGAAGACACATTTCTTTGAACTACAGTTCAAAGGCGAGGAAAGTGCAATGTGGACTGCTTGTTGAGAAGACATTTTTTCAAGATTAAGTAATGTACTTCCAAGTGTATGTATCATTTGCATAAAGTCAATTTGACTTTTTTCATGTTCTCTGTGTATTCTTCTGAATGCACTTGTCATAGCTCTGTCAACCTTTTTCATGTACGAGGTACAATACGATGTTGCAGCATATGCATTGAGGAACAATTGTGCATATGTATTTGCATTCCACATATTTGGCATGTCCTTGGAGAAACCAGTGTTCCAAATATGTGAAAGTTTTCGTTTACGGATAATTGTTGGTTGCTTAAGTGTAGATTGAATCACTTGGATGTACTCATCTTCTGTCAGATTTAGTTCCACCAAGAAGTATTCAAAGATCATTAAGTCATCGAAGTCTCGTTGTTCTAGAAATGTGAACAAAGATTTTGATTTCTCAATGAGAGCATTGTCCTCTAAAGTAATTGGTTCTATTATTCTTGTTGTTCTCATCGGAGGCATAGGGAAGTTGTATCTGCACTGTGAATTCTTTCATTTTTTACAGCTTCTTGTAGTGTAATGTCTATGAACTTTGGCAAGTTCTTGATCCAAATTATTTGTGTTGCATGTTATGTATTTGTGTAGAAACTAGTCGATTTGCAGGTTGTTTTCATTTCCATAGATCAGTGCATCCTTTATCCATAATAGTGCATGGTCATGTTCACTCCCTCTATTTTGGAACTCAGTTACAAAATAGTAGTCTGATATTCTTCTGAAGAAAGTTTCACCATGAAATATCAATTGCCTCAAAGCATTAACTCTATGTCTATAGTAACGAGTACATGTCATTAGATCTTTTCTCATGAGATAGTCAATGTCATCATTTTCCAAGGTCTCAGTTTGTTTTTTCCTTTTCCTGTTCCTATACAATGTAGACACCGTAGTCACCAATGGATCCTAGCGATTCTCCACACTTATGAATGTGATGAAAAAAATTGGAGGTCCCAATTGTTGGATCATTGCAAATATAGTTTTCTTATTTTGTTGCAAGTAGTCAGGAGGGATACGAATGTTTTTTAAATCTATGTATCCAATATCAGATTTTAGTATTTTTTCTAGGTTTGCTTTGTACTTGACATCTCTTTCCAATAAATCTCTTCCTCGTAGCTAGCCTTTTCTTATTAGGACCCATATGAAAAAGAGCACTTTTTGAATTAGTATGCACATCGTTTTGAGAAAAAAAAATTGTTGTGTGATAGGAGAAGTCACCGCTTGAATGTAGCAGTTCCCATCGAACTATTTTTTGGTAGATGAATCGGTCTGTGATGTTAGTGGCACATGGATCTCCATAGAACAGTGTTGGGAAGTTAATTTCCTTCACAAACTTGTCCTTGAATATTCCGAGTGGATGTTTCCCTTCAGCAAGTGCGATTTCCAAAATCTTGTCTTGCAAGTCATGAATGCATTGTGAATCAGTGAATCCATGTACATCAATGTTTCCATAGGTCTTTCATTCTCCGATTCATCGCTTGTATCAAAGTCAGTAGTAGTCTCTAAAGTTTGCACAGAGTTGTCATTTCCTTGTTCAAGAACATGGTTCCATTTCTCATTTATACAAATGTTTTTTGCCTTGTACAGGATAATGGAACATAGTTCTTTTAATGATTTCATGACAATGTGTACATGCACTCTACCTGTCTGGTATTCCTTCTTGTATTGAAAACGTATTTTGAGAGCTACAACAATCGTCATTGTTTCGCTCATGGATTGTGGCAATGCTTTTTGAATAACATCTAGATGGATAGGCACATTAATAATTGACCATGTTAAGCCAATTTGGGGTCGTTTATGGCCCCAGGGTCTGATCTGTGCAAATGCAATTCACAGAGACACTAGTGTCTCTCTTCAAGTTCTGTAAGTGTACTTACATCTAGTAGTGGTGTGTTACATCTTATTTGGTCAAGTGTTGCAAATTGTGGAAGTTTTCCATTTTCAAGTGATCTTTTGCATGAAAGACAAATTTTGCTACTGGAAAATGTTATATCATTTAGTGTCAAGTTGATGTATTATTTTTGCAAGTCAGGGGTGAAAGACTTAATGTTCTTTGAGAAATGTAATTCCTCGCAAATCGCACATGCAATGCATGGAGTGTCTTCAATTTGTTTCATATATCTTTGCTTTGTATCTCTTTTTCCTAGACGAGGATGCATAGCAATTGTTATGGACATTTCCTCCTCACCATGTTGATGATGAAAATGGTGATGGTCTTTGTCATAGGACATGTGATGTTTGTGTTCAGTAGGAAGTCTGTAAATGCACTCATGTTGTGTGTGCACAACTTTTTTAAGTTGTGATATGTGAGTTTTTGTTTCTTGCTCAAGATTCCTTCCACCTCAGGATGATCGGTCGTACAATTGAAAGGTCTAGAAGGAAGTGAACTAATGTATTTATGTCTTTCACATATGACCTTTTTCAATTTGTGATAGTTAGTCAACTCTTTTTGTTTAATCTCTCTATCACCTGATGACAATTGGGATGATTTTCATTGTGACTACATAGCATGTGACACTTATGTAGATTTGATGCGGTTTGGTTGGCATGGACAGTGAATCTTGAACTAGAATTATTTCTTATCAAACATTGATAATGGATATGTGGCGTATCTTTTTTCGATGATATGATGTCAACTGTTTTATCGTAGTTTGAATCAGTACAATAGAAATGGACAGTATCGTTTGAAAGGCTTGACCAGACCTGGATATTTACTTTGAATATGACAAATATCCAGTGAAAAAAAAATGTCCCACCCTCAATATTTCCTTTCTCATATGTCATTGCCATATTTACAAGATATTGTTGCCAAATTCCAATTGTCGACATACTTTCTATGAGATATGGTAGAAGGTGTTGATGCAAGCAGTCAAATTCCTGTTTACTACCACCTATAATTGCATTGCAAAAGGATTGTACATTGTAAAGGTGCAGTGAGTGCACATGAAACTCTATTGTTATCAATTAGCAGATTGCATTGAACAGAATATCTCCACAGTTAGATGTACTAGTTGTTGCTATGTGTAATCCATGAGAGTTCATATGATGCATAATTCATTTCCAATGGGATTGAAGGTCTTTGAAGGTTAGCGACAATTAAATATAAGATCCTCCAAGATTGCATATGGATAATTTTTTATAGAGTAGTGGTTCATAATGGCCACTTAGAGGATTGGCATCATGGAACAAGATGCAATATGGATCTCTAGATCCAATTTTGTTGAATAGTAGATATCTTCTTTTTCTTGTTAATGACCAAATTCCAATTGATATATTCAACCACTTGGCTGGCCACCATATACAAAATGTATCTCCCCAAAGTCTTCTCTCATGTGGAGGTAGGGTTGCAGATGCATATAACCGCATCTTTGAAATATACATACTGACATCATGTATTCCATGCAATTGGTAAAGAAAATCAGATGCCAATTCGTATTGATACGACTCTAATGCCTCAATGTTGCCATTTTCTAAACAAACCAAGAAACAATCTATTAATCCATTGCGCAACTTAGTCAAGGAATAACATAAGTGAAATAGAACTTGAAATGCATCGAAGAGGAATCTCCTATAATGTACAAAAATGCATATAATCTGAAAAGGCCATTGTTATGCAATCCCTGGTCGATGTTGTCATGTACAATGGAGTGTGCATCTATTTGATAGCATTCATCATCTATTGCTTACTCCATATTTTAAGTTGTGATTTTCAAGATGTTTCTTAGTTATGTTTAGATAATATGAAAATAGCAAAAAAGATAAGTATAAGTTTGGGAGTGCATACCAACTCTGCTATGTATCCTTCAACCTTTGTTCGTCTCAAATCTAGTGCTTCGTGGTTGCTATAGCATATGACAGAGAAACAAAGCTATAGTTAGTGCTCAGTACAAAGATTGAGTATTTAGCTAGCAAATTGCAAAACACCGTCCCAACAATTTTCTGTGTGTAAATCCCATTTTATAAACTATATAGAAGAGATTTAGCTAGCGGCCTAACAATTTTCTTTGTGTCAAGCCCATTGGCCAAAAGAAATTTGACAGTTTAACAATCTTTTTTTCATCTTCTCGGCAACTATTGGAAGTATGAATCCTTATAAGAGTTCTATTTATCATGTGGGAGGATACTCCGAAATCAACATTAATGCTTGGACCTGGCTCGTTTTGTCCTTTATCTTCATCCTTTACCCAGGATTTGCATTTCAAGTCCTAGAACTTTCTCTTTATAACTTACTGAAATATGTCACCGATAAAGATGGATAATTCCCGACAATGGTGTGCAATTTTGTTGCATATTAGTTACCTTTGTATCATACTTAGCCCTTCTACATCTATCGACAGTTTTCTTCTATAAGAAAATTTTGCAAAGGCATGTAGGCACTCATTCCCGGGCAAGGTGGGAATATCATCGAGGGCATGGTGGGAAGGCTAAAGAATTTCCTTATTCAATTGAGGCGTTAGATTTCCACTTCATCACATAAGGCAAAGGACCAAGATTTGTAATGCTAGAAAAAATGGCAGTTGGAGTTGTGCACACGACATTGGCATACATATGTAACAGAGTTTGGAAAAACAATTGGAGAAAAATTTAAGAGCATGAGGAAAAGATATGCCAACCTCTATGGAAAGTCTGCAAGATAGGAATGATGAATAAATACCTAAACATTCTTACTTGCAAACTGTAAATAGTTTTACAGTAAAGAACGAATATGAATGAAACTATAGTATTGAAACTTACTCATCAATGATGAACGACAGAATCACAAGTCCAAATGCGAGTATAGGATTTCAACCCTGCAAAGTGCAATAACAGGTCATGGAATTACCCAGGATTTGCATTCCAGATCCTGGAACTTTTTTCTTTATAACTTACTGAAATATGTCAACGATAAAGATAGTTAATGCCTGACAATGGTGTGCAATATTGTTGTAGCTTGGTTATTGTTGTATAATACATATCCCTTCTACACCTACCTACAGGTTTCTTCTACAAGAACAATTTGCAAAGGCAACAAGCTTGACATCGTCTTTTCATGTGAAAGACAAGGGTTCGATTCTCGTACGGGATAGGTAGGTACTCATTCCCAGTCAAGGTGGGAATATCATCGAGGACAAGGTGGGAAGGCTAATGAATTCCTTATTCAATTGAGGCGTTAGATTTTCACTTCGACACATACGAAAAAGGACCAGGATTTGTAATGCTAGAAAAAATGATAGTCGCAGTTGTGCAAATGACATTGGCATGCACATGGTGCAGAGTTTGGGGAAAAAATTGGAGGAAAATTTAAGAGCAGGAGGAAAAGATATGCCAACCTCTATGGAAAGTCTGCAGGATAAGAATGATGAATAAATACTTAAACATTCTTACTTGCAAATTGTAAACAGTAAACAGTAAACAATGAATACGAATGAAACTATCGTATTGAAACTTACTCATCAATGATGAACGACAGAATCACGGGTCTAATTGAGGGTGCAAGATTTGAACCCTGCAAAGTGCAAAAACAGCTCCAACTGCGGGTGCAGGACTCCAACCTTGCAAAGTTGAAGCAAACAAAATCAAGCAGCAAGAAACAAACTAGTGAGCAAGCACCAACATGTCCAACTGCAGGTGCAGGACTTCAACCTTACAAAGTTGAACCAAATAACAACAAGCAGCAACCAACGAACCAGTGAACAAGCAACAACTAGTGAATCAGTAAAGAATATATGTATCTTCAATGATGACTAAATTGCATTCCAAGCATAGAAGAAATATGAAACATATGATGACTATGCGAGTGGCGGTGGACAACAATATTGCCCAAATTCACTGCAAGATTGTATGCAAAAATTGGAGGAAAAATGTACTTTGATAGACCTATTTAAGTAAACATTTAAGGTTGTCAAGCCTATTTAAGGTCTCGCACTATGTAAACATTTAAGTTGTTGGGCCTATTCAAGTACCTCAAAAAAAAAGTGTCAATGCTCAAAACTTTCGGTATGTAAACATTTCAATAAAAATAAAAAAATTCATAAAGAGTGTAAGGGTAAAATTAAATACGATAAAAAAATTTATGTGTTCTCTACATAGATGTTTAGTACGAAGGCGTAAAACCCAGCATACAGAGCAAAAATAAGGTTTAAAAATGAATGTTGTTCGTTGGTTTCAGAGTGCATATTTATCGGCTCAGAGTTCACATAAGGGACGCCTATTTGCTTAATTATTTATAATACTTAAATAACAAATCAAAGATTCAATGGATTGAATGGATTTTTCTGCATTCAATGGATGTGTTGGCTTCGCAATGGATTTGTTGGGATTTACTCCATTCTTGCACAGTGTATTCCATAGATTTGTTGCATTCAATGGATGTGTTGGCTTCGCAATGGATTTGTTGGGATTTACTCCATTCTTGCACAGTGTATTCCATAGATTTGTTGCATGCTTGCAAGGTACTGCATTGCTACTAACACCAAATCAAATCCCTAATCAGAGGTATTAAAATCTTCAGTCTAACTAACTCTAACGAAAGCGCCGCTTGCATCTAAAGAAGCGATATGGTATTGGTTGGATGTAATGGATTAGCTGCATTCTTGGAGGACATGTTACATTCTTGTAAGTACCGCGCTGCTTCTAACACCTAATCAAATCCCTAATCAGTTGAGCTAACTCTAACGAAAACACAGCATTGCATCTAAGAGCCCAAGATAAACAGAAAGCACCATCATTACAACAACCTCATGACGCAAGATTCACAATTCACAAATTATCTCTACGAACATGACTATTGTGATTTGCATTGAATATGTGGATTTCAAACGGGAAAAATGCAGTTGATAGCAGTCCAACTGCTCTCTGGGCTTTCTTCAAACCAATAGATCTATATAATCGATGTAATTTGTCACTCTCGCCGCATTGCCCTTTTTGTCCAAAATTTACATGATAACCATAGCATATGATGCATGATAGCACCATTAAAAATTAGAGCTCTCAAACACCGAGAGATCCTTTGAAGATCAGCAGTGCTTGGCAGCTCATTTCAAATTAGCAGATCAATCCAGTTACGAATTAATTATTAGTATTCTTCTCTTCAGGGACACTATCCAACGACGGCCTCCATACACTGTGACTGCTAATATGCGCAGCAGTACCGCAATTCTGTTCGTATGGATTATACAATGCGGTACTCTGATCACCTAATTTAGCTTGAAGCCCCATAAACAGATCCTCCACGGCCGCCCTCTTAACCAAACCTTTAGACAGCAATTCCGCCAGTTCTTGCTTTCTGATAACTACGTTAACCCTCACAATACCTCCTCGTATTATTACAAGAAACCACCTGTTTCGAGGAGCTTAAATCTTCTGCTTCTTTCCTCTCGCTTGACCTGCTTCTGCTTCTGCGCTTCTGTCCATCTCGGCCATTTTTGTTATCGTCCCCAACAAAATGAAGGGGCTGCTCGTTTAGGCCACCATTGTTGTGCTTGAAACACCCACAGAGATCACACAGAGAAACAAATAAATATGCACAGATCTGAAACACACATAGACACAGTGTTTACGTGGTAAAACCCTCAGAGTGAGGGAAACATCCACGGGACAATGGCAGAATCATTATATTAATGAACAGGAGATTACAACCAGCCATAGGCAACCGGCAGCCCCGGAGAGGGCTCAAARCCCTTTCTCATCTAAATGCATCTGATGCACACATATTTAAACAACCTCTCCTTCAGTTACATGAAACTGATTCAATTAATGYTGCCTCCTATAATAGTTGAATAGTTTTAACTAAATCCAACAATAGAATATTGTTGAAACAATCATGAACCACCTTAACCTAAATTGATTAATTGGTTGTCACATTCGAACAACCATGGCCTTCTGTGAAAACAAGTTTAGATGTACAAGGCGCAACACAGTTGCCCATTTACTTAACCGAGTAAAATAAAACAGGCAGATATTGTTATCTGGCCGATTCAATTCCAATGTAGCCTCTGTTTGTCAATCAATGGCAACTTACCAGACATTCGAGGGTCTGTGACTTATTCATATCGATCACAAAACACCATGCCATCCCCATAGATATTAGAGCTCTGGGCAGCTTTAGTGGGTATAAGTCAACGTTCAAAATTGATGTGTGAGTTGATTGGAGGTGGAAATGCATTTAAAGACTTGGAGCAGAAGGAGACAAGGACACTTCACGCCTGAGGTAGTATGAAATTCACTGATAATTTCTCAGCTGAGACAAGGACGTCGGCGTGATTTAAGGAGCAATCTTAGGAAACTCCGTTAAAGTATCCAGATCATAGGAAACTTTTTCGAACCCGTTGGACTGGATGACTGGAAGGAGTGGGCTAACTCGGGAGAAATTTTCCCTTCGAGTTATTTTTCTCTCAGTGCTTTTAAATTTCCTGTCAATTCAAAACTTTGATTGATTTTTTAAGCATCTGGATTGAAATTCAAATTACCTCTGAAAATTCGACAGAATTCAAAACCATTTTTAACCTGGAAACAAAACTTGGAAGGAAAAATGGCTCCCAAATTAGCCTACTCCTTAAAACTTTTTTCAAAAAATTCTATAAATGTAAATTTTGTTAGAATCTTTTTAACCACACAATTATCTTACTACGTTATTTATGAGGTACCTCAATACTCGTGGTGACATTGGAATTGGGCATTCCAAGTTACTCTTTTGGATGTGTTCGTGACATTACATTTTTTTCATGGGTTTTTGGTATATTTTAAGGTATGGTTTTATGATTTATCTAATAATTATAAAATTATAATTTCATTTTTTTAAATTAATTTAAATAAACAAAATTATTAGATTTATTCCATATTGAAGTGTTGAGAAACTTTGTCATGAGATGAACAATGGCGCTAGGAGCCTGTTAGGTAGGTAGGGTTAGGATTCCATTCTTTGTGTGAGTTGGGGAGAGTATAATCATTCAGGGATTTGGATAGGAGTGATAGGTTAGTAATGGCAACAGGGGATTTGGATGCGGCAGTTGAAGTGGTTAAAGAGTAGGAGAAAAAGAGATCACTTAAGGAGGCGGTAGCAGGCAGGACCAGCAAGCCACCAGGAGACGTCACGATGGTGGGGACAGACAATAGTCCACCCAGATATGACCAACCTGCCACTACAATAGGCACGGGCAACAAAGCCAAAAAGAGACTGAAAAAATGGATGTCTAGCTAAGATCGTGGAGAACCCGCAGTATCAAGTCACAACTCCTTTGTTTGAGAACTACATTTAGTACATAAACGACCACGTGGTTAGGAAATTCATGGGAATTTGGCCCTCAGAAAAAGCTTTAATGGTATGGATAAAATTGCAATGTAAAGTCAAAGGGGACATAGACCTTAAGTTAGGGTCCAAAGGTTTCTTCACAACAATATTTTCCTGCACAAAAGATAGAGAGAAAGTCTTTAATGAGGGACCCTATTTATTAGCAGGGCTTCTCCTGAGGTATTGGACGAAACGTTTCTCCCCAGAGAAAAAGGACTACGCAACAACTCCGGTGTGGATCACATTATTTTCTTTACCTCAAGAGTTCTAGCATCTGGAAACCCGGAAGGGATAGAGAATACTCTCAGATCCTTTTTCGAACTTTCTGAGATCACAAAGACGACAAGGTATACTTCTTATGCAAGGATCTATGTTTATATGAATGTGGCAAGAGCCTCACCAAAATCAATCACCATTTCTTTCCAAGACGACAAATGGGTTCAGACCATATATTATGAGCACATTCCATTTCAATGTAGGAAGTTTCAAGAATGCGGCCACCTATTCAGACACTGCCCACAAAACACATCGCAGGAAACTAACAAAGGTAAAGAAGAGGCAGACGCAGAAGGTTTTGTAAATATTCCCAACAAAAGAAAAGCGGGCCAAAAAGAAAACAAGCCCACTACAGAAGCCTCAAAGAAGGACTCAAACAATTTCCATATCTTAGCAACAAAAGATCACGAGGGTAACACTGAGGGGGAGCATCCAAAAACAGAGAAGGGAATGACACAAAGAAAATTTTAAAAGTCAAGCAAGAACAGATCCAAAAATGCCCCTGCATCGATCAGAGCAATGTAATCCCATCGACGACAGCAGGTGAAATCAATATGCAAGATCAAGAGGATAATGAAGTCTCTCAGGAAGAGACGGAGAACAAGGATAACACTCATAATACAAAGCTCGAAGAGATGGAAGTATATATCAAGGTTCTAATAGCATTCCATGGGGAGGAAGAGGTTAATTTAATATGCATGTGGGACAACTACACAAGCTTCAAAGGGACCTACTCAAAGAAAAGAGCAAGGGCCTCATCTAGGAAAACCTGGCTTCAACCTCAGGGAACTTATGAATTAAAATGAATCCAATGAAGACCTCAAATAAATGAGGGGGAGAGGAGAAGAAGAAGGGATGCAAACCCCATAAACAGTTCTTAGAAGAAATAGGATCATTACTCGTCGACTATGGTCAGGTCATGGGACTCCCATAAAGGTACTTCTAAGCCCAAACCAAATGATACATATG
>JASDQU010029215.1:36502-56096 GCA_032191745.1 Picea mariana | reverse complement strand
ACACATATTTACAATTCATTTCATACAACAGATTTACAACTGGGCTCGGCCTTGGGGACATTACACTACCCGTCTCAAAACTCTCTCGACCTCACCAATTGGAGGTCCCCCTGCTGTTGTTGGTCCGCCAGCTGGGACTGGTGCGGCCTCTAGTTGAGGACGTCACCTGGTCCTCACAAAGTCCGTTGGACGCACCGGCCCCACATCTGCACATAACAGACACATATCTGTCAGATACTCTGATATATAAAAAAAAATGATATATATAAAAACAACATAAAAAATAAATAACTTTGAAAAGCAAGCTTACCTAGCTCTCTTCATACCACTCTGGGAGGTACGCCCATGTCAGGGTCCCGGGAAAAGTCAATTTCGGCATAGGGATAGTCCTCTATCGCCGGAATCTATTGAGACCACCAATCAAAACACTTGTCATTGAAGGCCTCGATAGTCCTCCCTCCCCCCTATCATGACAACAACATCGTCCATCTATTTACTGCTGGAGAAGAGGCTATGTGCCCTCGCACAATCTCCCTCAGACTCAGACTAGGCACCCTCTCAAAGAAGAAAGCACAAAGGATAATACCAAACCCAAAGTTCTTGTGCCTCCGCATCCAACACTTTGTCAACTGCCTTTTCATGCAGTCTAGTAACGTAGTACTCCAGTAAAAAATTTGTACATTTAAGCACTGAACCACACAATTCACGTGCGCCCAAGAAGCCTGGTGTAAAGCTGCGGATCTAATAATCCGCCCAATGAGTAGAACTATTTCTTTCAACGATAGGCTGCTGATCTTATGAACTGGCACCTGAGTGCCCACCATGTCAGTACCTGCCTCACAATGAAGGTTAATTAACTATGTTGTGTTGTGAGGCCCAGAAGGAAAAGTGTGAAGGTTGACTAGTTCCCCTCTCCTTGAGAGGCCAGTCAGAAAGTAGATATCTTCATTCGTTGGAGTCAATGGTTGTCCCTCAAGCATGAATGCCTCCACATCCAGGTGCTAGTAATCGATCAAGGCATTCAGCAGCCTAGGTTGTGCCCACATAAATGCACTCTGGAAGAAATTAAATAAGACACATTGATCTAGTGCAGCTACAACATCAGGGTCATATGAGACCGCAACATCAAAATCCTCATGCTCTCTCTCCCTCCAGTGAACATACATCCTGCAATTGACAAGTCTAGGGGGGATTAGCCCTTGCATTTTTTAATTTTTTCCTATGTTGGAGGGTATACGCGGGCTGTAATGTAGACAGTCGTGTATGACCACGTGCAATATTTTCTCTGCACGCGGGCATACGATGGTTGTCATAAGACAGCCCACATATACGTAGGGTCGACCATTTTAAAGGTCAGCGCCCCCCCAAAAAACAAAAAGAAATGCTTAAATGAAGTATTGAGATGCAAGGGGGGTTAGTATGTACTTACTTGGTCCAATCGGAAGTTCGTTCCATCCACCGAAGCTCCCATAATCGATTATTTTGTCAAAGGGGTGTTTTTGGCTCCACAGACAATTTCTCAATTAACAATGGTGATAATGAGCTGCCAGCTTCTATTTATAGAGTTTTTGGCCCCTTTTTGTCATTTTTTCTAAATTGAAAATCATTTAGTATGGTTCAGGAGTTTTCTATGGATTGTTACGATAAGTATTACTTTGGGTATTGGAAAACTTTTTGGAGATTTAGGTCTTTTTAAGGGTCCTTTGGTAAAAAGTCATTTTTCCAACTTGTTGCATTTAAGTTATTTAAGTTAGGATTCCACCTCCACTTTCTGCATCTTGTTGTCTTTATCACTATGCCATAGGATCGACCCCACCAAGTTGCGACATGGAACCCTCATTGTTGCTTTAGAAGTGTCATAATTTAGTGGTAGAGCCTAACCCTTCATGGATGCCCTAGATAGATCCTGGTTGAATTTTGGTGTCCATGCTGTCATTAATGACTATGAGATCGGGAGTCCTTAATAGTTTTATCCTGATTACGAGTTTGAGCCTCATTTGCATGATGCATTACCACTCTTGACCTCACCCTCGAGACTCCCAAAACCTGACGAGTCTTCTTTTAAGCCCTTTTCAGACCCTCTAAAAATGAAAAGAGTGTCAAGCGACCTTGTTGACCTTCACGCTCGCGAAACTGAAATTTGAAGGCACGTATGTCCGGTGGTAGTTTACTCCTTTTTCGGTCCGGATGGTCAACTGTACGAACAAAGGTATACTCTAGGAGCTTCAGTTCCCTAGAAGAGTATTCTCAGATATGATTTTAACCCTTTTTCGAGCTTGAGGGACTAAATTTACAAAAAAGGAACCCCCACGGAATCCATAGTTAAGCTCTTTTCAGACTCCCTAAAATTGAAAAGATCGTCAAGTGACCTTATTCTTTCACACTTGTTAAAATGGTCTAGAAGAACATTCCTGACGGAGTCCATAGTTAGGCTTTTTTCAGAATCCTTAAAAATGAAAAAATTGTTGAGTGATCTTGTCTTTATCACACTCGTTAAAATGGTTTTGAATAGACTTATGGTTAGTGCTAGTTTACCCCTTTTTGAACCGACTAGACTATCTTCGAAAACGGTACCCCAATGGAGTCTCCTTTTATGTTTTTTTTCAGATTCTCTAAATATGAAAAACCATTGAGCTTACATTCTCTGGGCTCGTTAAACTTACAACGAAGGACATTACCATTGTGTGTCTTAATAATTGCGTTTGCATACCTGCATCTTTGGCTAATGCTGACTCATGTTGCTCTCAACTGAACCATCTGAAGCATGCCTTATACGCAAGCCCTGTAGCACTTTGCCTCTGTGTCTTGACACCTTGGCCCACGGAGGATGTTTTTCGAGTGTCCTTTTCCTGCATATGTCCCTTTGCTCTGAACATCCATGTGTTCCTTGTGCTTGGGACTAGTATGTTTGCGACAGTTGATCCTCCCTTGTAACATAGCATTCTTTTATTCCTTTAAAAGCTTTCCACAATTATTGAAAAAGACAAAAAAATCAAATATACCCCAAAAAGAGGAAGGGAAAAGTATTTTCTTTTTGTTGGCAGCACAATGAGTCACCCTTGAACAAAGCACATCCTTTCGTTTGCTCATCAAGCCCTGGGATTTAATATGACCTTAGGAAGATGTTCTCGCTACATAGAGTTGTGTACTCCTCCGTTTGGTTATTCTTCCAAACATATGGAGAGTTTGTGTTGCCTCCTGCATCGTGAACTTATGTCAACATTACGCTGCTTGAGTCTCATCATTTGTCATGCTATTGTCCAAGGGAAGTTTTACCAAGCTTGAGTCGGCCCCTCTGCAGATTGTCTCTCGCCCTCATGCTCGGCCATCCTGAAAGCCCAATCAAGTCTTTGTTCGAAGTCCATGAAGCCCTCAGCCTGATCATCAAAATCCTCTAGTCTGTTCCTGACAAGTCGTCGAAGACCTCTAGGTAGTGAAGTTTTACACTCATATTACACTCCTACCCGAGTTGTGAAGATTTTGAAGTTGTTTCTCGAGCTCTGAATGCCTCATCTCTAGCCATCAGGCGTTATTCGCTTCTTGAAGATGGATATTATACATGTATATCTTTTTTATTTTGAGATGTAGATCTGTTGTGTATTGCTCATGGCTACACTTTATATAGTTATATGGCATGGATCTATTGTGTATTTGATTGGTAGCCATGATTTTATTTCATTCCGAGCATGGGTATGCCCGCCTCGGTGAGACAATTGTTATTTTGTAGATGGCACCTCCCGAACTCTGGTCTCTGGGCTCACTTGTTTCATATGTTGGTGAAGATTGATAATGTATTTCGGCCATCAGATGTTCTTCTGACCTCACACATTAGGGGGTATCTGTTATAACCCTAATTTGCACCAGATATGTTTACTTGGCATCAGGCCATCTCATTTTACATTTTTTCCCAAACCACTACTGAACATCTCTTCTTAAAAACACGCTTTTTTAAGGCACATGTGCCCTGCTCCACTACTGCATGTGTGTATACGCTAACTAACCCACTACAACCCACGTATACCTATAAAAGCACGAAAAATGGAAAGTTGCAGACGAAACTCACAGTTTTGGGTAAGTTACCTAAACCGTTTGACCGCCCATAGCTGGTTACTTGTCCAAATACCTAGCCTTTTCTAGCCTATAAAAGAAGGGGTAGGGTCCCATTTGGAAGGAGGAAAATAATTGTAAAGAAACTCTACCCGATTTCGCATTCCCTTTGTCCCAACCTTTTGCAACTAGTGTGTGAAGAGAAGCATATACAAGCAATTGGAGCACAGTTAAAGAGGAGCCCAGGACCAGATTCGAGGAGCAGTGGCCGATCTCACTATTGTAAGGTTACTCTTGTGAGATTATTAAAAAGAAGTACTTTTCCCGTCCCGCCATATGAGATTTTCAATATTTAAATTTGATTATATTTTGATAGAATCTCTAACCCATTAGTTCATAGATCATATGCATGCAGAGTTCTTTGTTTGTCTTTGCGTGAATGCAGGTCAGCATTGGGAGGAGATTTGCAGTCAAGGAGCAACCAAACGTTAAAGGATCGACATCAAACACAGAAACTAAGGTATAGTAACTTGATATTTTTAACCTTGTATTTGCATATGAATAATGGGGTTTATGATTGAGATGTTGGTAAAAATTAGGAGACTTTAGGTCATTTATGCATGCATTACAGAACCCTTAATGCTAGTCCGTAGGGGGATTTCCCACCCACAACAACTACACAATCTTTTGGCATGAACCCATCATCTTTTGGTTTTCCTGAAGGACTTGGGAGCTTATATTTTTCCATAACTCCTGTAGTTGATACTATTGGTGCTTCATGTTTACCGGAAACATCAATGACCCGTGTAAGCCCGACTCAACCACTTGCGCCTACATCTCCTTTCGTACATGGGTCAAGAAATATTCTCGCTTCACTATTTCCACACATGCACACACCAAGTGCTTTACTTGGTCATCCCATTGGTTAGATGGCCAGTAGTCAAGTCGTTCATACAACCATGGTTACACAAGATACTCAGCCTCCATCTCATACATTGCATATTAGTACACCCTACATTGGAGGTCAATCTTCAATGGGAGGCCAACCTTTAATTGGAGGCCAATATTTAGTTGGAGGGCAATTTTTCACCAGGGGACAACCTACATGGTTGCAACATCAACAAGCATGGCAAGTGGCTCCTGCAAGTCCTTCTATCCATACTACCGCTGGCCTATATCCTGGACAACCATTTCTAGGATTTGCTAACCCTTTGTGGGGCCAACCTAATCCGGTGTGCATTCCTTCACAAGGAACTTTTCCCTATCAATCCATAAACCCCACGATTCAAATGCAACAATCCCTTCAACCACCATACATGGGGGGACCATCGGGTCAATCACAGTATGTAGGAGGTCCATCTGTTCTGTCACAGTACATGGGTGGAAAACTAGGACAAGCACCTTTCATGGGTGGACAACCTGGGCAACCACCATATATGGGAGGACCATCCGGTTTTTCTATCTCGTCGCAACCTAAATATGGTCCTATTGGTGCTTCCATGTCATATGGTTACCACCGGTATCTACATGCTAATCGACAGCTTCCATTCTTGGCTACATTAGATCTGCCATGTCTCTCGTGTTTGACAAACAATCCCATTCAACATGCCTCGTTTCAACCCACCATCCCTGCCAAATTACCATCCGACATCCCGAAATTCGACGGAAAAGCTGGGGAAGATCCTAACAATCATGTTATGACTTTCCATTTATGGTGTTCTTCCAACTCTTTGATGTACAATTCCATCTGTCTTATAATTTTTCATAGAACACTTACATATGCAACAACGAAATGGTATATTGATGTTGTCGCGTAACTCCTTTGTCGACTTTAATGTCACACTTAAGTGTCGCACCCTAAGTATCGCAAAGTGACGTATGCACCTTGTTAAGTGTTGCATGCATTGTCGCAAGTGTCGTATGCACCTTACCTAGTGTTGCATTCATTTTGATGAGTGTCGCAACCCCTTGACACCATGAAAACATTTGCCACAATCCCTAAGTCATGTTGGAAGAAGAAGCCCTCTCATTTGACAGCAGAAACACACCTTTTTCTTGGAAAATTCGACCAAATTTGGGCATTTATGAAGGGTGGCGCCCCTTTGGCCATGTTGGGTGAGTGCCACTTCATGGGGTGGCACCCCCTTGCCATGTTGGGAGAGCACCACTTTATAGGATGGCGCCCTGTGTTCAACTCTGGTGGAGCACCAGTCTTGTCAAAGAGAAATTGGGGATCCTCCACAATTTCTTAAGGGCCAACTTTTGATGGATGAGGTTTGTTGTGGTCGAATCCTACCCTATGGGCTCTATCCTAGGACCTAATCCCAACTTAAGGAGCCATATCCTCAACCATATCCTTCATTTACTCATGGTGGTTGTGCCTCTCAAGCCTATATATTGAAGGTATTTCCAAGGTGAAGGGGGGAAGAATTGAGGTATCAAACCTTTGATTCTGGAGGAAGCATAAGCATTTTGATGTCAAGATTCATGCAAGAGATAGATGAGGAGAGCTTGGAGAAGTGACTGCATCGTCAATCATGTTTTGTAAGTTCCTTCTTTAGCTTTCCAATTAATGATAACTTGGCTTATTCTCTTCAAGTTAATATGTTCTACATTTGTTTGTCTATTGTCATTTCAGTCTTCATAAATAAATTTGCTTTGTCTAATCATATAAAGTAGGAGGAAGAGTTCCTTTGCTAGTCTTTGTAGAACTTCAGTTATGTTGAGGAGCTTGGAGATCAAGCCCAAGGAATTGAGCGGCGAGGACGAACATCGCAACAAGGTACGTCACATCCTTCTTCTCTCTTGCTTGATTGATTGAATTAGATCTATAGGGACGTTAGCAACCATTTGTTTACTTATGTATTTGGACCAAAGATAGGGGTCTTGGACCAAAGGGGAGCTTAGCCTTTTCGCAGGGTAATATTTCTCACAACATTTCCCCATGATGTTATTTTTCCATAAGTCAATGTTTATGTCATTCCCATGAATCCAAGTTAAGAGGATTTGAATAAGAGGTAAGGAAGCCTGGAGTAGTTTACAAATTTGAGAACCATTCTAAGTCGACGAGACGTTATCAAGGCTACAAAGTCTGTCTCTTGAAAGATATTTAAATAGGAGTGTTTTTTTCCACCATTAGTTTATGCCCGTGATCAACCTCCGCAATAGCTTAGCTCCAAGAGCAATATTCATCAGCATCAGATCCTCTATGCCCAAGCCCCCATGTGCCTTTGGGGTATGCATAATATTCCAATTCATCAAATGGAAATGCTTATGATTGGTGTTGCCCCCTTGCCAAATGAATTTCCTTAACCCCTTAACCAAAGCATTTTTTATGCCCACCGGGGATAATATGGAGGAGAATTGGAATATCGGTAAGGCTGAGAGGACCAACTTGAGAAAAAACAAGATGACCAGCTGAATTAAGCCAATGTGACCCCCATTGCTTGAATTTCTCTTTGATTTTGGATATGACGAGATGCCAAGCTTATCAAGAAAGAGACTGGAGACATATAAGCATTCCCAAATATTTAAAGGACCGCCAATTCATCACAAACAAAAACGAAAGATCCTGGCATTCACTGAGAGAGTTTTGGCACTGACATTCCATGCATAAAGATGGATTTTCTCGTATTTCACTAGCCCCCAAAAAGCTTATGTAAATTGATCAACTACTTCTTTAAATCGTGTTGTGATGACACTATGCTCCCAGGAGCAAAGTGTCATATGCTTGGGAGTTATTGATATTCTTAACACATTTGACAATTTTAAGCTTTGGAATGTTCCCAAACATGTGTTGGTGCTCCAATTTCCTGCTAAGAGCCTTTGCCATCAAGATATTCAAGAGATGAGAGTGAGGACATCCTTGACATAGGCCTCCAGAGGCTTTGAAAAAGGCTATGGGGTGCCCATTTACCAAAGGGGCAATCTAAGGGCTACTGATAAATGCCATTATCCATTTGATGAAGTTTGAACCAAAGCCAAACTTGTGATGAACTTCAATAAAAAATCTGTGACAAACTCTGTTGAATGCATTTGCCATGTCCAACTTAATAATCATTCCTTTCTCTCCCCTAGCCTTACTGGAGTGTATTTCTTATTGAACCAATATGATATTATCCAATATTTGTCTCTTCTCCACAAATCTCCCTTGATTTGGTGATATAAGCTTATCAAAAGTTTGTTTTGACCTGTTAACTATGATTTTTGCCATGATTTTATATGAGACATTACATAAAGAAATTGGTCTAAACCTTGAGAAGGAGGAAGCATTCTTCTCTTTCGGAATTAAGGCAAGGAAGACATAATTAGTTGCACCTCCAATTCTTGTCGATTTATGGAGATATTACATCATTCAAATAAAATAAAATTTTATGATGGATCAACATCTTTTGTAAGAGTGAGCAGTGAAACCATTTGGCCCAAGCGCCTTATCCGATTTTTCCTGGTGAATTTCCTAAAAACATTCTTCCTTTGATATAGGTTTGATTAAGACAAAGTTTTCTTCAGGGCCAATCAAAGAAGGAATGTGAGATAAATGTTGATCTCGGATACCCAGACCTAATTGCCCTATCTTGGTATATAAGTCCCAAAAATGCTTGAAAGCCACTTTTTAAATTTCATCAAATTAGGAGATGAGCTCCCCCCTCTATTGATTTAATCTCCTCTACCTTATTTTTCCAAAGTCTAGCTTTAGATTGACGGTGGAAAAAGGATGTATTCTTGTTCTCAGCCTGTAGCCAAAGATTATGGGATTTAATATGCAACATCTCTTCCTCCTTTTTGAGCACCGATTGAAAATTCTGGAAGATCACTTGCTTTTCTTGAAGGAGATCTACAAATATGTGGCCTTCTGCTA
This sequence comes from Picea mariana, assembly GCA_032191745.1. Taxonomy (NCBI): domain Eukaryota; kingdom Viridiplantae; phylum Streptophyta; class Pinopsida; order Pinales; family Pinaceae; genus Picea; species Picea mariana. The sequence continues at coordinate 47,191 of JASDQU010029215.1, read as the reverse complement.
ATTTACATTTAACTTGTTTCATCTGCTTCTAACATACTTGAAGCTCCCTCTCTAGGGCTCTGAATTTGAGTCTAGCCCATTCCTTAAGGGCCCTCTTAGCTTCTATTCCCAAATAAAAACTAGAGACCCTGAGACCCATTGACTCCAAGCACTAAACACTAGGGAGAAAAAAGGAAGGGTCATTCATCCAAAGGGGCTTTAAATGGAAGGGGATAGGGACTAAATCCCGAGATCTGGAGAGGATAAGTGAAATGGGGTGATGATCAGATCCCACCCAGGGAAAAAATAAGAGAAGAAAGGGTGAAGGAATCCAAAAAAAAAAAGAGTTTTGGACCAAGAAATGATCCAGTCTCGCTGCAATATGTTCAGGGCCGACCCTTCTATTCAACCAAGTGTACCTACCCTTAGACGGTCGAATGCCAAATAAATCAAGGGACGGAATAATATCTTCCATCCTTTCCCTACATGGATCCCTTATGATGGATCTACCTCTTTTTTCTTTCTGATAGAGTGTAGTATTAAAATCCCCCATTATAATATTGTATTTCTGTAGTTCAAGTCTTGAATCCCCATTAGGGAGTTCCAACATTCCAATTTTTCATGAGAATTATTAGGAACATAAACATTAAACAAATGAATAGACTTACAAGTGGGAAAATGAGTGAGCTTGACTAAGACCCAGTGCTAAGTGGCATGTCTTTCCTCCAACTGGAAGAAATTGGAGCTCCAAAAAGTGCAGAGACAACCATAAGCTCCCCAGGCATTGACAACCCCTTTACTATTTTTCCAAAAGTATGTACTTTCTTGAAGGACAATGGTGTCCTTCAACTTTGTCTCACGAATCAAAATTACTTGAGGTCTTTTAGATTTGATTAGTCGTTGCATAGTTTCCATCTTTTCTTTGCTCCCCTATTAGCTTCCTGACCCCTCAAGTAGATAGAATAATATGTTATTATATGTAACAAAGGCCGACATTAGTAAATAATGTTTATGTAATAATGTGGTCTAATGTAAGAAGACTTAATAGACAGTTTCACTTCTAGAAAGATCTTCCTCTAAAATGTTCTCTATAAGGTTGAAATAGTATAAATAGGAGTAGAAAACATGGAATTTTTTTGTCTTGAGAATCATTTTGTACTTAAGCTCTACTCTACTAGAGGTTGCCCCTTCGAAGAGGCAAGTGAACTTGGCTATCGATGTAATAAAGGTATCATTTTTGGAATCAATTGAGTCATTACTCTATATTTTGCTCTTTCTGCTGATAATCATTATAACAATTTTGTTTGTGCTCTGCATAATACAATTTGGTACCTTAAAAGTGGTATAAGAGCACTTTCCTTTGTAGAATTTTTAGACAAGTTTTTTTGGTCTAGAGACGTGTACTTCCGACATCTTTAAAGCACAATGATATGTCGTTCATCAAGTAAAACAACAGTTGTGGAGGACTACACGTAGGAAATACAGGTTGTTTCACAGGTTACTCGAAACACATTGTTTCACCTAGTCGAAAACCTTTATAACCCCTGTTGGTATCCCTTCGAGTAGTATCGCATTAGACAACCCTTGTACACGACCATTCACTCCCACATACCCTCAGGTATATAGAGAGTCCCATAGGTCTCTTGAAACTAGTTATAAACTAACCTATTGATTGCCTAACTATTATAGTGGCATTGAGAACAACACTCGGGAAGACTACTCTCACGTACCTGGGTAATCTGGTAGTCTGACTATTGATACGATCAATCCTCCTTAGTTAGAGCCCTGAGATATTGGGTTGAGTACTATTGTTGGACCCCGTCGATATATCAGAGAGTTATAACACAGGGAAAACCCTTGTTCGTAGGAACCCTCAAAACCAAAACCCTTTCTACAAGAACATAACCGAACAAAAACAGAGGGGGAATTTTGCAGTGTAACCCTGCCTCCTGCATCTAGGGTGTGGAATTACTACATAATTTTAACTATTAAAAATATGGGTATTTTGTCACTGCAGTATTATTCAGACCAGAGTATTACTATACATGAGTAAAAAAAAAGATTATAGTGGTCCCGTCGACACCCTTACTTGGGACCTATTCCACTAGATTCCTCTCTTCACACTGATCATAGTGGTACCCATCACTTATAAGTTTTTTTTTTCGTGGACCCACCCACCCTCCTCGCACCTATATTTGGGACCTATTCCATTGGATTCCTCTCTTCACATTGATCATAGTGGTACCCCTCACCCATAAACCCTTTCTATGCAGACCCACCAACCCACTTCTTGCTCGTTTACCTCCCAAATGGCCCATACCCGCAACCAAGAAGTTGATAACCAGATCCTTACATTGCAAAATGACAACACCTAGAACAAGATTGACATTAAGAACATCAATTCCAATGTTGCTTCCCTCGATTCCAAAGTTGATACCCTCACTACCCGATTTGACTCCCTCACAACTTCAGAGCCTTTTCTAAAGAGATAAAATATTGGATGAGTCAATTTTGGGGCCCTACCTCCTCTGAACAACCTTCACACCCAAAATGCACTAACTCCTCCCATACCATGGCCTTTCATTCCAACCCCCTTCATCATAAACTACATCTTCCCAAAGTTGAGGTGAATAATTCGATGGCTCGGATCCCACGAGGTGGGTCACTCATTTGCAACATTATTTCTCCTTGCATGGCATTGCCGATGATTTGACCAAACTTCGCATCTATGTCCTCTATTTGGATCCTGAATGGTGGCAATGGCATAAAAATTCACGTCGAGCATATATTTCTTGGACCCAATTTGTTGTAGACCTTTATGAACGCATTGACATTGACACACATCATTTGGGTTGTTTGACCAAACTTAAACAATCTGATACAATGGAAGAATATATCATCGCTTTTGAGCAAATGGATTTATGAATGGATGACACGTCAGACACCTTCTTATGTGAATGCTTTATTAGTGGCCTTAAGGATGACATATGAGCCCATGTCCTAATGGCTCGTCCCCATACTTGGCCTGAAGCTACTCACCGCGCCAAGGAAGCACAACAATAGTCTCTTCCCAAAATAGAAAACCATCTTTTATTGCTCACTCTTGGTCCACAAATCCCGCTCCTCATTCCACTCCTCTTAAGATCCACACATTAACTAGGGCATAAATGGTTGAATGCCAACTAAAGGATCTTTACTATAATTATGATGAAAAATGTTTTTTAGGGCATAAGTGTGAGGATAAAAACATTTTTATGGCCATTTATGAGGACTTTTCTAAAGAGGATGTTGATGTTTCCCATTACGAAGATCTACCCCAAGCATATGATCATACCCCGCCCTCTGACCCACTAGAAGTTGAACTGCTCATCCCGTTGAATGTCCTCACTGGTATCTCTGCTCCCCAAACCCTTAAGTTAATTGGTTATATCAAGCATAGGAAAGTCATTATCCTAGTCGATAGTGGCAACACCCATAATTTTATTGATTGCAACATTGCCCAAGAAACCATGTGTTATACTCGTGTTATCAACAATTTTCAAATCATGATTTCTAATGGCGGTTCCATGAAATGTGGGGGGCATTGTGAAAATGTGCGCCTGCAAATTTGTAATTACAACCTGAAATCTCTTATGTTTGCTATTGACTTGGATGGTTACGACATTATTCTAGGTGTTGAATGGTTACACACACTTGACCCCATCACCATGGATGTCAAGGAATTAACCATGAAATTCCAATAGGATGGACAACATTATTAGTTGCAATTCATCTCGACATGCTCCCCCGAGATCAACAGTTCACACCGAATGAAGAAACTACTAAAAAAAGGTCATTCTAGCATTATTACACAACTTCATGCCATTCAAATAGTTGAGACCCCCTCACCCACTATTCATCCTGACATACAGTCTCTCCTCTCCAAACACCAATATGTTTTTGAAAACCCCCAAGGACTCCCCCCTCCCTGTGGCACCCATGATCATTCCATTCCTCTTGTCCATGACGATCTTCCTCCCAATGTTCACCCTTATCATCACCCATTTGCCCAAAAAATGGAATTGAGAAAATTGTTCAGGAATTTCTAGTGATAGGTGTTATCCGTCCTAGTACCAACCCTTATTCTTCTCCCATCATCACGGTACTCAAGAAAGAAGGTATGTGGTGCATGTGCTTTTATTTTGAAACCCTCAACAAAATTACCATCAAAAATAAATTCCTCATTCTTGTCATTGACAACCTTTTGGATGAACTAAGTGGTGCTCGGTTCTTTACCAAACTTGATCTACATTTTGGCTACCACCAGATACCTATGAAAGAGGTCAATATTCCCAAAATTGTGTTTCGAACTCATGAGGGCCATTATGAATTCTTGGTCATGCCCTTAAATTTGTGTAATGCACCTTCCACTTTTCAAAATCTCGTGAATCATATATTCTGCCCATTCCTCTGTCACTTTGTCTTAGTTTTCTTTGATGATATCCTCATCTATATTAAAACCTGGCAAGCCCATCCGTCTCATGTGGATTAAGTCTTACACTTATTGTCTCAGCACAAAATCCTTCTCAAAAAGTCTAAATGTGTTTTAGGAGCTCCTAAAGTAGAGTACCTTGGCCATATTGTTAGAAAGGATGGTGTCTGTGTGGATCCTAAGAAAATACAAGATATGAAGGATTGGCCCCATCCTAAAACTCTTAAAAGTTTGATAGGTTTCCTAGGTTTAATGGGCTATTATTGCAAGTTTGTTCATAATTATGAAAAAATTGCAACCCCCCTCACTACTCTCCTTAAAAAGAATGCTTTCAGTTGGACTCTTACAACAGATCAATCCTTCCAAGCCCTGAAAGAGGCTATGTGCACAACTCCTATTCTAGCATTGTTAGGATATTTAGACACTTAGGAGTTAGTTAAGATATACTTGGTCTAACGTATCGTTAGGTAAAAGTGTGTTTCTTAGCGTATTTCTTTCGTATACATTAGTATGCATTTGTAGTTAGGAGATCTGACGGTCACGGTATGTTCCTGACATAGATTGATCTGACGGTTCATATTCTCCTCGATCTTAATGGCTACATTGATCTGTGGCTTAACACTCGATTAGTCCATGATCTCTATTTAAAGAGCTTGGAGGGTCATTTGTCAATGATCGATTGTGAAAAACTCTCTTGCAAAATCTCTCTGTAATATTTTTCTTTTGCATTAATAAACTGCTCTAAGTGGTCGGGTTGGATGGGGGCGTGAATGTTTCTCTATAGGGTTTTTACCATGTCAAAACATCGATGTGTTGATATTTGATCTAGTTGTGTGAGTGGTTACTGAAGGTGTTCATCCTCTATTGGAGTACCTGTGTTGTCGAACATGGAATCAGAGCTTGTTTGAAGACTCGCTCCTATTGTATATCGATATCATGAAGCCGAGTTGCATCATCTCTAGTTTTTGTCATTTGCGTATATTTCTAGGTTGAGAGGATTGTTCTGGAGCGCTCGTTTTACTCTAAAAGGTTTATGTTTGCCCAAGATATGACCATTTCAGTCAGATCCGAAGGTATAAAGCCTGAATATGCCCTTTTTAATTTTTTGCAGAATATTATTTCGGTTTTATATTGTTTGTTTTCGAGTTGCTACTCTTTTATATCTATGTGTGTTCTTTTCCCCACGCCCTGTGTGATCTGGACAAATCATAAACGAATAGAAAAATGTGCATTTTTCGGGTAAGCTAACCGAGATCTAACCCTTGTTGTCATTGAGAAGCGAAATATTTTTTCTTGTGTGAAAATAAATTTTTTTAGCACAAACAACAACAATAACAACCCCAATCCTCCTTCTAAACAATACAATATGTTTTGTTGGCTCACTTGGTTAAAAATTGCCTTATTATGTAAGAGGTCTTGAGTTCAAGTCTCTTTTTTGTTACTTTATTTTGCATGCAACTTTCTTTTAAAAAGTAACTTCGTTGTAAAAGTGATCCCTGCTTCTTTTTATAAAAGTGGGTCACTTCATAAAACAACTTATTTGTAAAAGTTAGATTATTTGGAGGGGTATCACCACGTGGCTCTTTGGTTACCGTTTATGTTTTTTTTCTAAAGGGCATAACTTTCACATCCGAAGTCCATTTTCAATGTCATTTTTTTAAAACCGCCTAATTTTTCGAGATCTTTCCATCAAGATCATCAGTTTTATTTTTTAAATCCATATTATCTGCATATTTAATAAGGATTCTTCCAATGATCTTTTCTTACTAGCACCAACTACTTCCAATGAAAATCCCATACAGAGGATTTATTAAGAAGTAAAGGCGTGTACCAGATTACCTTGAGAAAGGAAAAAGAACTCACTGATGATGAAAATAAAGTCAAATAAGCTAATAGGAATGACGAAACACGTGGAATGATCGGAATGTCCATCTCTCCTGATTTAGGGTTCCTCCTTAAAGAAATTGATGACCCCGATGAAGCTTGGGAAAAGCTTGAATCTATGTTTGGTAAACACAATATTATTCGAGCACATCAGTTAGAAAATTAGATATTGACTTTAGGTCCAAATGATATTTTTTGCATTGAAGACTATCCATCTAAGTTTAAAACACTTAGAATTTTCTGTGAAGAGTGTAACATAAAGCTGGAGGAAGAGCATTGCATCTATATTATTCTTTCTAAGCTAGGTGGTGCATATTTTGTGTTTGTATCCACCTTGTATGCCATGAGAGAGACTTTAGGGAAATCTTATCAAAAACCCACCCTTGATTCCTTTTGTGATGCTTTGATTAGGGAGCAAGATAAGCTTGTACAACTTGGAGTGATCAACACTGCAGGTACCTCCAACAAAGCCTTAGTATCCCAACAGAAAGATAAACCAAAGAATCCCAATAAGCAACATCCTTGCCACGACAACAAGCAAAACAAGGGTCCCAAACCCACTCAGACAACTTCAGCTCCTAATGGTGACAAAGGAGAAAAATCTAAAAATAAAAAGGCTGACAGACATTGCAACTTTTGTGGGAAAGATGGTCACGATGAGTCCAAATGTTTCAAGAAGATGGAAGCTTTAGAAGCAACGATGAAAAAGCACAACATCAGTATTGATTCTACTTCTTCTTCTTCTCATGGACATGCACTTTCTACTTTTGGTTTCCCCTTCAATGCAACTTCTACTTCTTCTTATGATGAGTGGCTTATTGACTCTAGAGCATCTTATCATACGGCTAAGAAGAAAGCCATATTTTCCACTCTAAATGAATGTAACACCAAGAAAATATTTGTTGGTGATGATAGATCTCTTAGAGTTGTAGGATCTGGAACAATTCAGGTTGATAATGGTCATTTCAATGATGTATTATGTGTTCCAAGTCTTTCCTGTAACCTTCTATCAGTATATCAAATCACTGATTAAGATGAAGGTAAACTATAGAGTTTTCACCTCACCAAGTTGCAATCAAGGATCTCAAAGATCCTCAGCATGTTCCTGCAACTAGAATTGTTGATGATATTACCAGGTTGTACAAGTTTGACAACTTTGGGTCATCGTCTTTTCCATCAATTTTTGTTGCTCATAGCGATGACTTGAGCAACCTTTGGCATGGGCGATTTGGTCATATAAACTATCGCTCATTCCAACAACTATGTAATCAATAGATGGTGATTGGTCTTCCTCTTGTTTAATGCAGAGATGGTGTTTGTGCCGGTTGTGTTCTTGGCAAACATCATCGGAATAATTTTGACAAATGTGCCTCTTGGCATGCCTCAAGCCCTTTGCAACTTGTTCACAATGACTTGTGTGGTCCACTTTCTTCTCCTTCTTTTTCTAGGTGCAAGTATTTCTTAACTTTCATTGATGACTTTTCCAGACATACTTGGGTTTACTTCTTAAAACTTAAGAGCGAAGTTTTTGTAAGTTTCTGGCCTACAAGGCCCTTGTAGAAAAGCAATCTAGACATCGAATTCAAAGGTTAAGTACAAATAATGGAGACGAATATGTGAACAATAATTTTATAAGTTACTGCACTACACATGGCATCAAAATGCAACACATTGTTCCATATACACCACAACAAAATGGTGTTGCTGAGAGCAAAAACTGCACATTAAAAAAAATGGCTAATTGTATGATCCAATCTAAGAGATTAAGTCTAAAGTATTGGGCATAAGCCATCAACTATGCAAATTACATAGTAAATCACACTCCCACAAAGGCTCTTGAAAATATAACATCGAAAGAAGCATGGACTAAAATTAAACCTGATGTAAGTCACTTCTGTGTATTTGGCAGTATAACATGGGCTCACATTCCTAATGAGAAAAGGAAAGCATTACAACCTAAAAGTGAGAAGTGTATATTTGTTGGTTATTTTGAAGATGTCAATGGCTACAGACTTCTTCAACCACATTGTAATGAAATTATTATTAGAAGAGATGTTAAATTTGGTGAAAATATCTTGGCCTTGGAGCCTAATTTGACGATTGTGCCTTCTTCGACTTGCAAGCCATCTTTAACATTTGTGCCTTCTTATGTTCCTATTCTAGTTTCTTCTTCATATGATGACAGTGAGGATTAAAATCCATCTCTATCAGCTCACCTTCCTCCAAGTGAGTCCATTGAACTTGAACTAGCACCACCACTTCCTAGATGGGTCCGTTCAACACGAGAAGCAGTTGGTGATCTTGACGATGATCCTTCAGATCAATGTCAGACACGTTCACGGTTCCAATGAGCCTCTTCTCTTTTGTCTCAAGTTTTAGAGACTCGTGATCCAGAGACATTTACAGAAGCTTTGGGTCATCTAGATTGGGATACACCAATGAATGAAGAGTATCATTCTTTAATGGAAAACGATACTTGGGATCTTGTACCTCTTCCAAAAGGAAGAAAAATTGTCAGATGTAAATGGGTCTACAGAACTAAGTATGCATCGGATGGAAGTGTTGAAATACACAAGGCCCGATTAGTTGTCAAAGGATTTTCCCTAGTTGAAGGAATTGACTATAATGAAACCTTTGCTCCTGTAGCCAAAATGAATTCCATCTGCCTTGTTCTTGCCCTTGCTATCTCACATAAATGGGAGGTCCATCAGATGGATGTTAAATCCACCTTCTTACACAGGGATTTGCAAGAAGAAATCTACATGGAACAACCTCCTGGCTATGTCCAGAATGATTGTAGCCTTTTTTGTCTCCTTAACAAATCTCTTTATGGTCTTAAGCAAGCTCCCTGAGCTTGGTATGCCAAAATGGATAACTTTCTTATTGACACCAGATTTTCTAGATGCCATTCGGATCCTAATGTATATAACAAGAAAGTAGGAAGCCATCTCATAATCCTTGTTCTTTATGTTGATGGCCTTATCCTTACTTGTAGTGACTCAAAACTATTAAACCATGTGAAAATCATCCATAAGAAGAAATTCGAAATGACAGACTTAGGTTTTTTGCACTATTTCCTTGGTCTCCGAGTTTTGCAAACCAATGAAGGAATTTTTCTTTCCCAGTCTAAGTATGCTTGTGACCTTCTTCGTTGCTTCCAATTGGAAGATTGTAAACCAACCCCTTCTCCCTTCTAGTCTGGAGTCAAGCTTGTTGCCACCTGTACTTCTCCTGAAGTTGATGCCACTTTGTATCGTCAGTTAGTTGGTAGCCTCTTATACTTGACTCATACCCATCCTGATCTTTCCTTTGTTGTTGGTCTTGTTGCCCAGTATATGCAAACACCCCATGAAAGACACTGGAAAGCAACTAAAAGGATACTTCGGTATGTTCAGGGTACAGTTCAATTCGGGATACATTACAGTTCAGGGGGTAGGCTCTAATGCCTCCTTCCTTCTCCTATCGTGTCACTTTTGTAAATCCTTCAATCCTATCCCAAGTTGTTCTTAAGGGGGGATGTTAGGATATTTAGACACTCAGAAGTTAGTTAAGATCTACTTGGTCTAATGTGTCGTTAGGTAAAAGTGTGTTTCTTTAGTATACATTAGTATGCATTTGTAGTTAGGAAATCTGACGATCACGATATGTTCCTGATATAGAGTGATCTGACGGTTTGTATTCTCCTCGATCTTAACGAATACATTGATATGTGGCTTAACACTTGATTGGTCCATGATCTCTATTTAAAGAGCATGGAGGGTCATTTGTCGATGATCGATTGTGAGAAACTCTCTTGTAAAATCTCTTTGTAATTTTTTTCTTTTGCATTAATAAACTACTCCAAGTGGCCGCGTTGGTTGGGGCTGTGGATTTTTCCCTGTAGGGGTTTTACCATGTCAAAACATCGGTGTGTTGATCTTTGATCTGGTTGTGTGAGTGGTTACTGAAGGTGTTTATCATATGTTGGAATACTTGTGTTGTCGAACAAGCACCGCCTGACTTCACCAAGAATTTTGTTCTAGAATGTGATGCTTATGGGAAAGGCATCGGGGCAATTCTCCTGCAAGATGGCAAACCTTTGGATTTCATTAGCAAACAATTATCTAAGAGGCACTTGGGCCTATGAAAAGGAAATGTTGGCTATTTTGCGTGCAATGGATCTCTAGCATCCTTACTTGCCTGGGTAATGCTTCCAATTTAAAATGGATCATCGTAGCCTCAAATATTTCTTGGAACAAAGAATTTTATCCGCTAAGCAACATAGGTGGTTGACCAAAATGTTTGGTTATGATTGATCATTTACAAGAATGGAAAAGAAAATGTGGTTGTTTATGCCCTTTCATGGAGATATGAAG
>JASDQU010029214.1:12914-23314 GCA_032191745.1 Picea mariana | reverse complement strand
AGTTCAAGATTCATTACGGAGAACTAGGATTCAACCCTTGGGATTCCCAATTTTTGTGGGATGGGAAGTGATGATGCGCTACAAAATTGTTTCATGTGTGAAGCTATATGGTCTGTAAAAAGAATCACATATGAGGCATCCAAGATCGTGCACCTAGAAACCACATTCATAGATAGAGATCTCACATGGTATATGAAGTACAAGGATATTGCACCAACGAGAGAAGAAATGTACCTTACATAAATAAAGAGAGATCTCTTGAGAGAATTTCAAAAACCAAAGTTAGAATCACAATGTATAACCAAGATCAAAGAGATTAAGTAGCAAGCAAAAGAGAGCGTGTGGGATTATGAACAATGTTTCAAGATTATGTTGGAAAGACTGACATTTTAGATCTAATGTGTCCATCATAGAGAATGGTTTATTGTTGGAATCCTACCACACATTCAAGTACCAATCACCCAAAAAAAGGTAACAACCTAAGTGGAGGCCATGAAAATTGAAATGTTCTTGGAGTCTACACCAGGCAGTGGCAAGACATCAACATGGATGGAACATGAATATCATCTCGTGAACCTCACCATGCAACTACAAGATATGGAAAAGGATAAGGTGGTTCAAAAAAAATTTTGGTGTACCGTGTACTGCGCCGAAGGTCACCATAGAAATGAGTGTCTTGCACTAGGAATATACACAACAATGGGTGTTCCAAATCTATTTTCGACGGGACCATAGACTGAGTGGTGTGAGATATGTAGATAATGGGGTCATATACCTCCTTGTTTTCCAACACTGTAGAAGTATCAGAAGACCATGAACACTCCATTTTGTGAATTTTGCAAATCCATGGGGCATGATGTGAAAAATCGTCGATCATTGTATATAATGAAGGAGCACATTGTAGATTCTTACTGGGTCTAGGAAGAGAATAAGGCTAGAAATCGTGACGGCTTCAACCGGGGACACTTTGATAGAAGAGGATACCAAGGAGGCCAAAGAGAAGGATATGGAAGAGGAAGAGGAAGAGAATATAGTGGTAGAGAAGGAAGACCACCTACACGTTTTAACTATGGACAAATACGCCACTTGTCACAATTATGTACCTAGATGTGCACACTATGTGGGTATTTCCACAATGCAGACCATGTCAGAGAGGATTTCCTAGAGTTATTGAAAAAATGGGAAGAAAATAAGGGACACTACAACATGATGACTACTAAGACATGTGAAGATCAAAAGTTGAAAGAAGAATTTGATGTACAAGTGGTAACCTGAGGAGGCATTCATACGAGAGATGGCCTGGAATGAGGAGAAAGTATAAGGCTGAATATAGAAGGAAATATCGGAAAAGTAGCACAAGAACCTCCTATGTTTGACACCGCACAAAAAAATCATTTCCTTCATGACACGCAGAGGGCACTGGAAGAGGACAACATGCATGAAGAATTGCAATGCATAGAGAAGATGGTGTTGGAAGAGGTCTACATGTGAAAAGAATTGAAATTCACTGCACAGAGGGTGATGGAAGAGGTCCACATGCATGAAGAAGTGCAACGTACAATGTAGAAGGCATTATAAGAGTAATGTGTGAACAAAGAGTTGTGACACACAGTGTGAGAGGAAACAAAGCACAACACTTTCCCCAAGGATAAATTAGAAAAATAGGTAAGTGACTTCTTGCATTATTGTCTTAAGGTGTTGGATGATCATATAGCTCCAGATAAATCAAACCACATGTTGAAAATATGTATGGATGAAGGGGAGACCGACGATGTTATTTCTGCCCCATTACTAGAACGAGATGTGCACCAAGTAAGTAGAAGGAAGCACACAGGGAGAAAACTCAATATGACGGCTGAGATAGTTAGTTACGAGATGGAAAGTTTTATATTGGGCCTAGGATCCGGCATGACCATCTTTCCAAAGAAATTGTGGGATTTGATGGGTAATCCAAAGTAGGTGTGATCCCCCATTCAAATCAGGATTTCCAACCAATACAAAATTTATCCCATTGGTAGGTTGGAGCAAGTGTAAGTGAACATTTATGGGGTAAAAACTAAAGTATACTTTGAAGTGATCGAGATTATGGATGAATCAGACCCCTATCTATCTCTACCTGGAATTGACTAGGAGTTTGATAAAAATGGCATACTAAATATGAAGTAATGCCATATGTCTTTTAATATAGAAAATTTATGCGTTATTGCACCATTATATCTAAATTATGGTGATAGGTATAATGAGAATGTAAATGAATATGCACAGAGCTCGATCATCAAAAAAATATACAACATCATAGGATGCAAGGAAGACTATGTGAATCTGATAGTTGATGAACTAAGATGGAGAAGTGTTCCTTCCTATGATATAGATTTGGAGGATGCAATGGAAATATGGAAGAATAATCCATATGAGGTATCAACCAGAAGATGCACATGAATCTCCAAAGTAGTGCTCTTGATCAGATCAGAGTTGTGCGACCTATCGAGGTTTGATAGGATAGGCCTAATAGAGAAATTTCTAGCACTAATGGAGGGGAGTGTGTTTGAGACCCAAAGGACTCAAGCTATGGGAATATTAGTCAAAGAAACACCTACACGCTGGTGGGGGATGCACCACACATATCTATAGGATTGGGTGTAGGTGGTGTAGTGTATCAAGGTAAGATTATATCCCACAACAAAATTTTAATTAATGAGTCGATACAAGGGTATCGAAGATCCTCAAGAACATATTTGTTTCTATGAGAGGTGTTGGACAACCAAGAAGATTCCTAGTGCACAATGGGTTCATAATTTCATTCATATAATGGATATGGTACCTAGAAGTTGGTACATATAGGAAGATAAGAGAAGATAAACATGGGACTCGAAGAAAGTGAGCAGTTGGTTCTATCCAATGTTCAAGTTTACGTCGAAGGTATCTACGTAGAGGGATGTTTTGTTGAGGATCAAATATTTCATCTTCCATCGGTAACAAAAATACACCACACATAAATTTTCCTATTAATACCATAAGTCGATGGAAATATCAAAGCAACTGGATAAGTTGTGCATGCATGGGTTATGGTCATTTGTACTTTGGTACATTGGTGTAGCTGGCACAAAAAAATTATCGAAACCCAATCGGAGTCCATTGCAGAGGATTATACATAGTAGTCAATTGAAGAAGTATCATATCCCATAGGGGTTAGATTTATTCTAACAATAGGCATTGCAATGGAGGGAAGTGCATAGTAGATAGGCACTACATAGGGTTAGAGTAGGACTTAGAAGTAGATTAGTCATAAAATATGTAATAATTAGGTGAATTAGACATGTCAAAAAAATAAGGGGGGAGAAGATAGGTCATACCCAAAATGGATTTAGAATATTCAGAGGAGATTAAGGTATAAATGCCCGAGTACAAACCAAAGGATGGAATAGTTGGACATGAGAGGTGGCTACCAAGACACGGGCGGATATGGTGACAGAGAGGTAGGTAGTTAACACTAGGATACGTGATGATAACATGATGTCACACTAATAGTTATGGTAGTAAATCCTACCGCCAATCGAAATTATTGATGACCGTGGACCTAGGTAGACAACTAAGTAACTAGATATTTTTTTTTGGGGGGGGAGTCATCCAACTAAAATTGAATGCTCAAATTCACCACTTCCATTCATTATTTTTGCAGAGAGAGATGAGTGTAGAGAAAGAAATAAAGTGTAGAGCAAAGAGACAAGTGCAGAGCGAATGGAACACCAAGAGAATTACAATTTTAAGAGAATCAATTGCATACTTTCAGTGCACACAACCCTTCCAAGTCACAGTTTCCATGATGATACCAAGACATATATCCCAAGAAGAGGGTGGAAGTATAGAAAACCAATGACACCAAGCAGTCAACCAGGACAATGGCCTCTACAAGCAAGTCCGAAGTGTAAAGAAAATTCCAAGAAGTAAAGGACCAACACGTTCCCAAGCCCAAAATCTTGACCAAGGTAAGTACCAAAGGCCCTCTATTAGGAAGGGTTTCACAACTTAAATACATCAATTACAAGATACAATATGAGGCATAGTTTCATGAACTATCCTTCAATGCATACACAAAGATTATTCCAGGGTCCAAGGGAAAATTATTAGTGGTCACCTACAAATGTGTCAATCCCCTCAAAATATCAGGGATATTATCATTAGAGATTGCCCACATTTTGGCCGACACAACACGTACACCAATTTGTGCATCCAATTCTTACTTATCCGGTTGCATGGAGGGTTCCTCTAGCTAAAACAAGAATACTAGATCAATGTCGATATAATGTGCCAATTCTTATTACTTTGGGAAAAAGGCGATGATCTGGCTGACGCAATAGTGGCTAAGTATGTCGTGCAAGAGGAGTTGTACACAAAGTATGATACACATAAATTATCAAGAGAGGCAGTGATTTCATATATAAACGATACCAATGTCATTTCACTATGTAGATACTTTCCTGCAAATTTATGTGCAAGTGCCACAAGGATGATTGTCCACTGTGGTTAATCATCACCTTAGAGAAATGTTTCCAAGGGGTCGGGATGGCTTGGGTGCATTACTTGGTGAACGAGTTCATCTAGTATTACCTCGATGCATAGAACCTCAACAAGAAGTTTCACTACAATTGGGAATTACTCATGCTGGCCATGATAATGTGGAAGCCACCATATGGCCGCAAGTACGATTTAGAGTAGTTGTCATCCTTCCCCACATCAAAATTCCTAAAGATACAATACAACAAGGACAAGAAGATCCAATGTGAGAATAACATAACGTTTCAACAATGGTATGTAGAACTGATCTAAGAAACTACATAAGAATTATCCATACTACACAACCTCACTAACAGGTATGAGGACTATCTAAAATGTAGTTCCCCTCTAAACAATTTCAAAGAACCCAATACAACTAAGCAAGAAAAACTCCAAAAGAAAACATATTTTTGTATATACTCGTAAAATCAACTTGAACTAAATTCCTCAAACATGTAATGATCAATATTATGGAATCTATTAATTAATTGGCACCTTGCACACATAATTATTCAATACATTTGATTAATTATTGCAACCAAGTAACTTGTAATATGTGAACAAATGAGAATAATATCAAGCCTAAATTCCTTCAAAGGATTCATACTCAAGCTATAAGAATAACTTTCCCTGAGTTAATATGTTATTCATACTCACTTACTAACGAGTATAAGGGTTTCATTAAATCATTAATCATTAGAATTCATCAATGTTACCTACAACCATCAATTAATTAAAAATATTCTTTACAAATATATCTCACAATAGTTTATCAATTCCTTTAAGCAACATTCAAGGAATCATGTAACTGGTTGAGGTGTTTTATCGGTCATGCAATATGCAATATCTTGCATGGATTATGGTTTAAACCTTAAATAAATTAGATATTCTAAATTAGTTTAGAGATAATTTAAGTTAACTTCACATCCAGGTATGAAATTGACCCCAAGTATCATCAGCCCCATTTCCGCACATATCCAAGTAATTTATGAGTGTAAATAATACAAGATTATTTAAACAATACAATTTTCCTAGTTGAGGTATTTCATCAAATACTTTGTGTGTTGATGCAGGAGCATCACAAGCCAGCAAAGCAAGCAAAGAGGAGGAAAGATGGACACGTAGCAATGCACATTTTGAGAATGTTTTGAATTTGAAAAGATGAAGCGTTAATGTAATATCTAGAAGGGATATTTTTGCATTTATAGTTTGGAGATTGTAACACAGATCTTGAACGATTGATCTCATCTATTTGTTGGAGGCAATTAATGTAATGAATGTAAAGTAGCTGTAGGATTTTATTTCGATTAGATAGTTAGAGCTGTAGGAGGGAAAACTTTAGAAAGCTCCCTCGTATGTATTGTATTGTAATATTATTCTCATTGTGAGAGTTGTAGAGAAAGAGAATAGGAGAGGAAAGCAGAAGATAGATTGCAGAAGAATGTATAAGAAAATAGTTGATGCTATAGAACCCATGTACAGATGCACTTGGATTAATATCAAAAATCTTGATCCAACTTCATGGTGTTTATGAATTTTGTTTACATCTATTGAATGGTATGTTTACAGTTTGCTTATAAGTTTTGTTATCCATTTGTTTCAATGTTGTGTGTATGTATGATTTCATGTTGAATGCGTGAAGTCTGTAAAAGGGAGAGTATGATTTTCAATTGTTTCTCGTTGTGAGAATTCCTACAAGGAGTCTAGCGAAGGTCCACAAGGAGTGCGTTGACAAGATTCTAAGTTTTACCTCAAAAAATCTCAGGAGAGATACCGTTGTTCTCATACCAGCAGAAGTGCGAGTATAGCACAGAGTTGTGCAAGGTGTGTGCAGGACAGTTGAAGTCTTAGACTTTTCCAACCCAGTGAGTGGTTGAAGAGATACTGTCGCAAGGAGTGCGCAAAACTGAGAAGTTCAAATAATCAAAGATTTTCGTGAAGCCACAAGGAGTGTCGGCATGATTCCCTAGAATCCTCGAGTTTGTAGAAAGTACCAAGCTCAGGAAGGATAGAGGCTTAAAAGAGTTCGAAGGGAAGACGAGGGTTGAATTTGCCTCACAGGAATCAAGCTCAGAAGGAGACTCCAAGTTATCTGGCTAGGAGCATTGAGAAACTGAACAGATGGTTGAAATTCTCAGAAGGAGAACTACCGATTCGTCTTGGACCGTTGGATCCAGTGGATCAATAGAGAAATTAAGGCTGAGTGTCTGTAAACACTCACAATCTCAGGAGGAATAGTCATCGTTAGATCTGGATCAGTGAGAGTCGTTGATCTTGTGATTTTGGATTTAGGCATTTCGGGAGTTGGAGTGTGGAGAAGGTCATGACTTGGAGGTCTTGAATTACGAAATCCTGATACGCAAAATTCCAATACAATTTGGACCGTCAGATCGTGGGAATCTCATGGCTATCGATCTGAGGAGAAGAAGTCACAAGTTCAGACTTTGGTAAAGGGAGAAGAGGTTGCATCGTGAACTCATGAGTCGCGAAATCCCGATGCGCTCGGAGGTGGACCCCAGGACATGATTGAGGTCATATGGTTGAGGCATAAGGGAGGAGATGAGGACCCGTTAGCCCATTTATGGGTTTTGGGGATTGAAGGAGTCAAAGGGACTCACAACAGGGATCGCGAAGTCATGAAACCCGAAACACATTTTCAGGTGAAGACCGTGGTCACACCGGTTGGTCACGTGGAGTGGAGGCTTGCGTCTTGTGCTTGTTTGCATAGGCGTAAACCCTAGAAGGACCTATGGTTATATGTGTGAAGGTTCCTGTGGGAACTAAAGAGCCATTTTGGCTCAAGGGAATGGAACGATCCAAGACTAGGAGGTCACGCAAAGCCTGTTGAGGTAGGGGTGTTGTGTTAGGTGGTATCATAGCTTACAATCATTGTTTTTTGTAAGAAAGGGAGACAGAAGGAAAGTTGTGATTTGAATTCTGCGTGGAACAGATTTAAAAAATATCGCCCATAAGATGTCAAGAGAGACCAATGCCTGATCCATCTGTGGAAAGGGAAATGAGAGAACTTTGTGCTCGATTGGATGCTACGGAGACAACACAGAGATGAACAACTAATACTGGAGATATCAGTGAGGCCGAAAGAGAAAATGAGGCTGGAGCCGAAGAAGAAGTTGTAGCCGAAGATTGTGCAGAGGAACGTCTATTCAAAGCTATTGCAAGAATAGGGTCCAGAGCAAAAATGGATATTCTGATGTATGAAGGCAACTTATACGTTGAGGAGCTACTAGATTGGTTTAGAGCTCATAGAATATAGACAATGAAGTTCTCAATCAATAAGGGAAGAGCTTGGGGGTTGAACACTGTGTTCAAACTTAAAGGAGAAAGGGATGTAGACTCAATGTGAAGTGATTAATTTCTCCATAGTAACTTTTCTCTCAAAGTTGAATTCTTTCTCCTCTTTTCCATAGCTCGAAAATGACCCATTTATAGCCTTCAAGTGGAACTGAAGGGCCGATTCAGAACGTTTCCAGTATATGGAAGGCTAAGGATCATTGATCTCCTATCGTGACATGGAAACCTGACACTATTTTTCAATTTTGGGCACATTTCCCAATGTACGCGGGATATAGTGGTGCAACCTGTGTATATGGATGTTGTATAGTAGGCAAGGTGCATATATGTGGAAAACATGTATTTTTAGCTCTGGGATTTGCAAAAAGGGATGACAATTCTACATAGGGAAATGGAAAAAGGCCTTCTGTGCAAGATTGCATGGGGTGAGGCAAATCTTTCTATAACAATTCACTCTCAGATCCCAACCCTTGAATTATTACAATTTGTTCAATAAATAGGCAAATTACAAGGCCTATTTTTTAATAAAATGTCTTTTGCAAAATAAAAAATAAGATAATACAACTCATAACAAAAATTCAAATAATAAATAAATATAAACAATAGCCAGAATAGGTTACAAAAAGGTATCGAATGGTTGAGTTGTTGAAGTCTATTGTTGGTTGGAAAATAAATACTGCCAAGTGCCCTGAAAATGCCATATGTAGTTTTACCATTTTTCCACCAAATGCTCAGATGTTGACTTGTTATGCTGGCCCTGAAATCCTGAGAATGATAAATTCAATTTAGATGGCTCGATATCTTCATCTTTCTCCCACTTTAGCAAGGAATTAAAAAAGATAATGACAAATTTAATCCCATTCCTAATTTCTAGGGTTTAGTTTTTTGACTAATTAATGCATTCAAATCCCATCAAAACTACATGATTCTATGGAAAAATATTTGATCCTTCGAGTATTCATGGTTATTTGGCATGCTCCATACCAGTTGGCAATTGGAAATACTTTATTCTAGGTTGATTGTTTAGTTTCGTAGTGTCCTGGTGAAAATCACTACAAAATCTTCTCCTTCAGCACTTTCGCAACATGGTGTAGTTCGCTGCAAAATATTTATTTTTGATTGTCTTCCGTTGAAACCTAGTTTTAACTATGTGCAGTATTCATGATGGTGTTGGCCTTTGCATTTGATGAAATTAGATTGTACCACTAGCTTATGAATATGGGTGGACAATATGCTTCGAAAAGGTGACTCAGAAAATATAGAATCACATACCAAGCAATGCCCCATATGGGCTCCAAATACATTGATTTACATAGAGACCTAGATCTTTTATGAGTGTTTCCTGTAAAGGCATTGAGCAAGCTGAGATATCCCATATACTAAAGGTTCAGAGATTTATAAACCAATCCAAGTCTTGGATTTTCTTCGAAATAATTGCAACAACATGGAGAATGTTGCCAACCATTGTGGGTCTTCTTTCGATAACCAAATTAGCCTGGGTGACCATGTGCACATTTCCAACCTCTACGAAATTTGGATCTTCTTTCAAATAGAAAATAAAATCAACCCTCTCTCTAGAAGATGATTCAAGGTATGAATGCACAAGATATTGGTTCAAAAAATGGTACAATGCCTACAATGTTATCACTAGTCTATGCGTGTTGCCCCTCAATGAGAATTCTCATTTTAAATAGCATTCAAACAGCTCTTGGACTTCGTTGCTTGAACATGGCACTCGGTGTTGCTTCTCATGGAATTGATATTTAATGTGCTCGATGCTTCATGGAAATAATCCCACATGTAAGGGACTGTCAAATAATTTATATTTTATATGCACACACACCTTATTGTTATTTCAACGTGTTGTGCAGACTATTCCCCTCGTGGGCTCTTCCCTTCAGTGACTTGGCGTTTAGTCTTGGGTGCTGGGATTTGGTGCTTGGCCCGAAACTTGTGTTGTGTTGGCACTTAGCTCGTGGACCTAGAGATTGGGCCTCAGGCCCAATACTTTTATAAAACATAATTTAAACCCTGTTAATGAACCCAAGAGCATTAGTTTTTAGAAAACTAAATTTTTTGCCACCAAATTTATAAATATTTCGCCAAATTTTATCATTGACAAACATGACGTTAACATGGCTTCAACAGGTGCCACAAAATGAGTGCTATGAAATGATCTAGTACATTGGCGCTGCAAAATTGCATGATTTAGTTGAAATTTCGATCATGTAAATTTTAGGGCTAACAACTTGTATAAGTAAACAAGTTTGCTGGAAAGAAAGGATATTTTGGCACTTGATCATTTTTTTTGTTTATTGTATTCATGAACTATTTTGAAAATCAATAGGGAAGCTCTGTGGGAGCCTAAAGTTGATTTTGACCCAATTGTGTGATCTATGTTTTACATTGTGGATTGTTCTGCTTTGGATTGTTGTGTATCGATGTCTAGTAAGATACTTTGTGACCAAGTTATCTTGAAATGAATTGTATTTACATCCAATTCTTATCTTTTGTTTAATCTGCATGTGAATGGT
>JASDQU010029212.1:29058-40558 GCA_032191745.1 Picea mariana | reverse complement strand
TCGGGGGGATCGTTACAAAACCGTCTTTCACTGTTGACTTCTATTTTTAGCTCATAATGACTTAAAAATGCTTTTAACCCTTTTTAGCTCAATGTCACTTTCCGAATATAACACATGTTACTAGAGTGACCTCTAGTAACCCTGTTTTTAGACCATTAATCCTCCTCTCTAGAGCTCCTATTTGGAAAGGGACATTACAGATGCCACGTGTCTTTGGCACTTCGAAGCCAGGGGGGTGGTTCTGCATATAGATATTTCATAACTCACGGAGTAGTACGGGACTGGGTGACATGGAATCTTGAAATGAATGCTGAATATTGAAAATGAACCATGATCGTCGATATGAAGAAGGAACACGACATAGATCTATGAACTCTGAGAGAAAAGTACTCCGAGGAAATCAAGAGTGGAGAGGAGAAAACTCCTGAAGCATGGAGTGCTGAAGTGAATCTTGACTGTCCATTCTAGAGGACGTGTGTCACTTGATCTGCAAATTCGGGAGAAAGCACCTGGAGGAAAGCAAGAGGGGAAGTCCCGTAAATCAAAAGTCCTAAAGTCCAGAAGTAAATCATGACTATTGATCTGAGGAGGATACGTGGCAGAGATCTATGGATGCTTGATCTGCAACTCTAGGGCTTCTTCCTGGTCATTAAACCTCATGCAATTTTGACATTTAGAATGCACGATGACCACTGATCTAAAATTTTCTTGGGGTATCCACCGTTGAAAAATGAACCCACTCACTGCTTATTTTTCAGCCCAAAATAGACTGCCTTTGAGTCCTGTGCTTGGACACTTCTTGTGCAGACCACGAACTTGGATGACCTATTTCCCTTGATAACTATATGTGATAACACAACTGCTACTAGATTTCTGGTATCTTTTCTTCTGATCTCACATTTCTTAGAATCAAAGGTAAGTATGTGACCCTGATCACATGTCTGACTTGCACTTAGGAGATTAGGCTTGAGATTTTCTACCAAAAGTACATTTTCTTCTTTGGTCTAGTTATTCCCTAGGTTGATAGTGTCTTTTCCTAGTATCTTGGATGCCACATGATCTCCAAAGGTGACTTTTCCTTTTCTATCTTCTTTAATTTGAGAAATTTTCTTTGATCTCCAGTCATGTTCTTAGAACATCCATTGTCTATATACCACTAACATCCTTGGTTTTTCGCATATAGGGCTACTTTGCACTCTATTTTATTTATATGCTTTTTCTTCCATACCTTTTAATTGTTGTGAATATTTATCATATTGTCATACTTTGACAATCTACATTCACTAGCTTCATGACCATCATTGTTTCATTTGTAACATTCAACATTGTAGTCTTGTAAGGGAGAGAGTGAGTTATAATTTCCTCTTTTTGCATTATTCTTATTATTTTCATATCTTTGAACCTTTCTTGGATTGTACTTTATATCATCTTTACAATGTATTTCTTTATGTACAAAATTATTATAGGAATAACAATATCCAAGGAAGATATATTGATTTTTGTTAGAGGGATTCATTCATATGATTCTATTCTTCTTGTCATCTTTTTCTTTACTAGGGAGTGTAGATTTATGTTTATTTGGGACAGTCTTCAATGGTATTATCCTTGCCTTGTGATATTCTCTTCTTATGGAGTTATTAAGAGAACCTACATAGTTTATTTATTCTTATGTTCTGTAAAGGGATCATATCCTAGTCATGTCTTATCATTTGATGATCTCTAACTGCTAAGAATGTTGTTCAGAATTTTCAAGTTGTTTTCAAACTTAGACTGAATGTCTCCTTTTTCTAGTTTCCCTTTTAGTTGAAATATTTCGTCCTCCAATATCTTATATGTTTGTTGTTTTTCATTGAGTTCCTTATTCAATATTTCTTCTTTTCTTTTTGTTTCTTGGAGTTGGGTTTTTAACTCAATAATCAATTTTTCTGATTCACTATTGGTTTTGGAAACCTCCTTTTATCTTGAGTTTGTAGCTTCTTCAAACTCTACGAGTTGTGCCCTTCGTAACTTGTTTTTATTTTTATATTTTCTTAGTTCTTCAATTGCACGGATAAATTATTCCTCGAGGTTCACTTGTTCTTCATCTTCTGAATGATTATCATCTTGAATTTTCATTCCCATAAATAGAAGTTCTGGCTCCTCTTCTTCACTTTCTTTAGATGAGCTACTGTCTTCTTAGGTAAAAATTGTTTTCTTATTCTTGTAGAAATTCCTTTTATCTTTGTTTTTTCTCTTCTTCTGATCTTTGAAAGTTATTTCATCGTCTCTTTCCTCTTGCTTGGGATAGGTACATTTTTTAGCAAAGTGTATTATTCTGCCACAGTTGAAACATTTGAAGGGTAACTTTCCTTTATATTTTCCAGATCATTTCTAGAGTTTCTTTATAAAGTTAGCCTCTTCTACATCTGATATGTTTGACTGATTTTATTTAGACATCTGCTCCTGATTCTTCTTTGTTTTAGAAGCCTTAAATGTTGTTTCTCTTTTTTATGGTTTTTCCTGTCCTATCCTCATCTCATATGCTGTAATAATTCCATGGATCTCATCTACTATGAGTTTTTCAAGGTCTGATCTGTCTTCAATTATAGAAATATTGGCATCATACCTCATAGTTAATGATATTAAGATTTTTTGTACAATGGGTTTATCTTTAAGTTCTTATCCAGCTACTCTAATTGAGTTAACTACCTCATCTACTCTATGAAGATATTCAAAAATGTTATGTTCTTCTTTCATCTTCAAATTTTCAAACTGATCTCTATAGGTTTGTAGTTTGGCTTCCTTGACTTTGTTGTCTCCTTCATATATAACCTCGAGTTTGTCCCAGATCTTCTTAGATGGCTTACAATGCATTACTTTCACAAATATAGAATTTGTTAATCCTCCTATAATGGCATTGACGTCTCTTGAGTTGTCATTGGAAATCTTCTTTCCTGCAATATCTGTGGGTGGAGTAGCTGGTGCAATGTACCCATTTTCTACAGATTGCAGAACATCAAAACCAAGAGCCATTAGTTAGATTTTCATTCTTATTTTCCAGATAGCATAATCATCTCCCTTAAATAATGGTGCTTTGTTGGAAGACATTCCCTCTTGCTGATTTGTTTCTTCATGATCTACCTTCCAGTTATTAGACTATGCTGGAGGAAATCGCTCTGACGCCAATTGCTGAAAATATTGAGAGTGGGGGGGATGAATCAGTAATACATTTTTAAACAATTATTAATAACTTTGTTATTTTATTTATCATCACAATAGATAAAGAATGGAATTGTAGTTAAAAATCAATGATTTAAGTACACTTAAAAAGAATTACAAAGTTTATAAATAATAATCTATGATTGTGAAGGACACCAATCCTATTTAAAGAACCAACTCTTGGAGACACAAATTTTTTTTTTTAGGGCACCAACCCCAGGAAGCACCAACTCCCTTTTTTTTAGGGAACCAACCCTAGGAAGAACCAACTCCCTTGTTTTAGGGAACCAACTCCATTTGTTTAAGGCACCAATCCTAGGAAGCACCAACTCCCTTGTTTTAGGGCACCAACCCTAGGAAGCACCGACTCCCTTATTTTCACACTTTACTTAGTGAAGGATATAAATCCTTCCTTTCTCCTCCCTTCCACACTCACTGCATAAGTATCTTCAATTTTCCTTCTTGGACTCTACTTCTTCTTCTGATCTTCTGATCTGGACTGCATAGACACTTTATTCTCACCATTATTTTTTGTTTATACAGTCTTCCAATTGGTGTGAATGTGAAACATTGTGTCTTTTGACAATGAACCATTGTATCTTTTTGTATGAAACAATGCACCTCTTAACTTTAAGAATTTTTTTTCTTATAACCTAAAAACTTATGTTTATTGTGATTACTATTCATATATCAAAATCAAAAGTTTTTTTATTTAGTAAGAGGGATTTTCATAAATTGATCACAGGTATGGATCGATTTATTTTAACTTGATCCCATGCCTTTTTATTTGATTCTCAATTTAAATTGATCAGATCCGATATTTTCGATTAGCTTTCTAATGCATTATATGTATGAGATCGCTTAATATCAATCCGAACAGAATACAGATCTTATCTGGTTCAAAGTTCCTTCCTTACAGAGGAAACATTCTTCCTTTGTATGTTAAAATTTGCACTGACACACTTTTAGGACCTCTATTCCATATGACCATAGGTGGTGGCTAAGTTCTAGAAAAAATGAGTGCTTAATCACCTATCAACATTGATGATTGTGTTTCATTTGCACGTTGAGATGGACAATTCTAGTTCACTATGGTTTTTCAGCGATTCAGGACTCCAAGACCTTTGATCTTACCCTGTCCTTCAATTATCACCAAAGTACCAAATAGGTCCACCACTTTTGATCTTCCCCTACTCAATCCAATGGATAGATCTTACTTCAGGGCTTCAGCACTCCAGGACTCTGAGTTTCTAGAAACTTGAAGTACTTCAATTACTCCAGAGTTTTACCGACCAAATAAGTCATAAAACGACGATGACCGCTTGTTGTTAGTTAACTCCTCATGCTTACTCTATTCTTCCACTATGATTGATCAATGGTTGAGAATGATCCCAAAATAGATCAGCAGTAAGTGTTACTTTGTGACTCTGGCCTTCGGCGATTAGCTTATAAAAGAATCTTAGATATCCCCGAAGTTAGTAATCTTGGAGTGACATGGCTTGATGACATCACTATTGATGTAGAATTGGCTGAGTGACTACCACGTGTCACCTTTATTCGTGACTTTCACTACCTAATGTGACAAATATACCTTGGCACTTGTCACTGACTAATTCGGCCATGTGTCATCGTTGTCTCCTACAACATGTCTCCATCCTGGATCATGGATTTGCACTTTGTGGATTCGGTACTTCATGGCTTCGAGAATTTTAGTTATTTGGAACTCCTCATAATACTAGGGTGGTCAATTTCGGGATGACTATTCCCTCCCTCGCAAGACAAGTTTTTGTATTTCGTGACTTCGGGACTTCAACCTTTGGGTATTCTTGGTTTTTATGAACTTCTGATCACCATAGTAGGTCAATGCCATATTTTACCACTTGATCCAAAAACTCCCATTTCTCCCAAGGAGATCTTAGATCAATGGTCTACATGAGTTTGTTTAATTCGAGACTCCAATATATTTTGGCTTACCCTATCCTTCCACTAAACTCGATCGGATGGTTGAGAATTCATATAAATTCCCTCCTTGATCTAACAAATGGCGAGATTTCCTAAGTTCACGACTTCGTGATTTCATGCCTCTGCCTCATCTCCACTGTTCACTAAAGTGGTGAAGTTATGGTGTCCTGAAACTTATGCTATCCTTCCACTTGGCTTCGATCAATGATTGAGATTTCAACCTTGTTTCCACCAGCGATCAGAAGACTATTAACGCTCCTGAACTTCATTTCTATCCCTTATCAATAGTCACGATCACTTGAAGTATTTTTTCACATGATTTCTCTATCTGAATAACTTTGTTTTGGCTTCACTTGAATGTGCTAACTCTTCCCAATCTTTGATCGCATCACCTGCACTCTGTTGACATCAATGAAAATATCATACTACTATTTCCAACATAAGTTATAAAACAATTTTGTATTTGTTCTATCTTTGTTTGTAATTCTCTAGAAACATTGTAGCCCCAATCTTTACAGAATATAAGATAACATGAGTGACAAGAGTCTCAAAAAGGATTTGTTTATTTCCCATAGACAAAGGTGCATTTATTTACAACTATTTTCAAGTTCATTATAAAATTTTCACCCCCCATTTATCCTTTTCTTAATGCCATAGTTATAGTTAATCTTGTGATGAAGATCAATTATGATATATTTGTATGAAGTCAATTCCTCCAAGCTATTATTTTCATACATGGAATTAGCATAGGTGATATTTTTTTATTTAATTATCATAACCTTTGTTATGTCAATGTTAACAGTCATACTTATATTAGAGTATAAATCCTTGAAATTTTTTAGTTAATTTTTGAGATCATAGGAACTCCTTACCATAAGAACAATATCATCAACGTAAATAAGAAGGATGATGACTATACCAACTAGAGTCAAGCCGAAACAACCTACTTCTTCCAAAAAACACTCTAACTTGTCAATGTATATGAGAAAAGGGGTATGGGACAAAGGACGACCTTGATTAAATCCTATATTACAATTAATTTCTTCTGACCAACCCTCAATGTTCTTAAACTTGGAAATAACATTCTCGTAAAACTATATTGTATCTCTCAACTTGAAAGGAACTTTTATCTCTTCTAATCTATTCCAAAATTTAGTCTTGGGAAATGTGTCAAAATATTTTATAAACGCAACTAAACAACACAGGAGATTGGTTTTATTATTGTGAAAATCCTCTGCAATGATCCTAATAAGAACAAGGTGGTCCATAGTTGAATCATAGCTCTTAAATGTGACCTGGCCTTTCACTCTTTTTCTGTGGCTTCATCACCATACATTGATCTTGTTTTCTAAAATAATTCCATATAACTATGATAAAATGGGTACAATAAAGGAAGCAGACACTTGGAGGATTTTCTTCAAGACAAGGAAAGTCAATATTCCATGGTGGAATTTTTAATGCAAGGAGGAAGGCACGTATGCTATCATTCTAAAATATTTCATGGGCCAGTTCTCAACTACCCTACCTATGAAAAGAAAATCTATGCTTTGGTTCAAGCTGTCAATAAATGGAAACATTATCTGATGGTAAATGAGACCATCATCCACATATATCACCAACTATTGCAGTATTTGTAGGCTCATAGTAAGCTACAAAAAACTATACATTGCAATTGGATGGCTTTTTTACAACAATTTCATCTAGTCATCAAGTATAAAAATGGAAACACAAACAGGTTGGTATACATGCTTTCAAGGCCACCCACATCCAAGATTATATCTTTTGTAAATCTGATGCACATGGATCCTTTTACGCATGATGCATGCATAGAGGCATACATAGAAGATGAGGACTTCAAGGAGGTGTTTCGATAGATACAAGGACAAATTCATATAGACAAAGGTGACATCAAGGCTAAGTATCATTTCTAGAATGGTTTACTCTACAATATTAGCAATATCTATGTACTTAAAGGTGATTTACTACAACTTATCAGAGAATCTCACACCTCCAAGGTTGTAGGACATTTTGGTGTTGGGAAGGAAGTTGCCAACTTATAGAGGTATGTGTATTGGCCCATAATGTAAGAAGATGTAGCATGGTATATTATAGGGTGTATACTTTGTTGTACCAACAAGATCAGTAATAGGAAGCAAGGTCTAAACCATCCCTTGCATGTACCCACTCTACCTTGGGAAAGCATTTCCATGGATTTTGTGGGAGGTTTACCAACAACCAGAAAGAGACATGACTATATATATATGTGGTAGTTGAAAGGTTCAACAAGATGGGAATTCTCATGACTTGTAAAAATACCATCAAAGGAAAGGAAGCACTAAACATGTTTGAATAGGTCTGGTGCACTTTGGGATACCAAGGAGAATCATCTTAGACAGGGATACCAGATTTCTTAGTACATTTTGGACAACAATGTGAGAGAATATGGACACTAAGTTGAAGAGCTCTATAACATTCCATCCACATACATATGGGAAAATAAAAGTCGTCAATAGGACGTTGGTGCATCTTTTGACAGGTTAAAATAAAAATCATCCAAATACCTGGGATGAAAATGTGATCTACATACAACACTCTTATAATAGAGCAGTCCACACTTCTACTAGTAAGTCACCTTTTGAAAATTTCTTTGGGTATTTTCCACCTTCACCCTTGGATGTTGTATATGGAAAACAAAGAGGAGTGAGGGATGATCTCATAGGAGATGCATTGCGAGAATAAAAATTTGTTGAAAAGATTAAGAAGATCCATTTTCGATTATAGGAGATGATAAATAAGTCACGGGAAAAATACAAGACCAAATAGGATCAACACAAAATAGAGAAGTCATTCAAAGTGGGAGAAAAATTCTGATTACAATTGAATAAGGAAAGACTACAAGGTTCTGGTAAGAAGATCAAGGCTCTAGGATATGGACCTTTCAATATATTAGAGAAGGTGGGAGATAATTCCTATAGACTTAGTATACCCCCATACATGTGCATTTACTCAGTAGTGAGTGTGGATAATCTCAAACTCTATGAGCCTTCCATGTTGGATCAGGAGGAGGAGTAGGTCCTACCTTCCATAGAGGACTTAGCACTAGATGCTCGAGTAGAGTTGATAGAGGAAAAATGTTTTCAAAAGAGGTCTATAACTACAAGACAAGTGAAACATCACCTTTAGCAGATTAGGTTGAAAGGAAAACTTTTAATAAAAGGAAAATGATACTCCAAGGAGAAGGTAGAGGGAAAATTTCATCACCTCATTTAATAAATATTTTGGGGACTAAAAGTCTCTCTAAATTGGGATGTATGATCTAAATTGTATCATTATAATATTTTTCATCTATCTCTATGATTTTAGAGTGGAAACGTTTGAGGGAATCAACTTACAGAGTCATTTTAACGACAAATCCTAGTTTGAAAAATTGGGATTTAAAACCTTTTGAAGCCATTTTGAGGCATCAAATGACATGTTTTGGAGCAAAAAATTTCCCAGTAGGATTTGGGACCCCATAAAACTATTCTACATAATGATATCTTTCCAATACTGCAAACATCGCGTCAATCGAAGCTTGTATTGAAAAGTTATGCCTCCTGCAAGTTGATCTACCATGTTGACCACCATGGTACGAGAGGATGCCATGTAAACCCCATTACTCATGCATATGGGGCTATCCATGTATTTAATTTCAAGAATATTATAGAAGGTCCAAAAACCTTATCACAATTAAGGGTTGAGGAAGTCAAAACCCTACCCCTAGATGGCTATTGGGCTATGTTAAATATCGAGCCACTAGGAGGAGAGGGGGTTCCATTCTTTTGCATTGTATCTTGTTCCATAGCTGAGCATAATAGTTGAGAGTGGTATTTTGTGAGAATAAAGAGGAGGAGATATTTTGTAGTAGCCATACAAGCCACAGTGTCAAAGGAAAATCCACAGAGAGTGCCTCTTTCTTTGTACTTTCATTTGAAGAAAATAGAGTAGAGTGACCTCACCTTCTAGCTGGGTTTTCTCCCATATTGGGTTTCCCAAGTTATATAATATTTTTATTTGTGGATAGTCTATGTGTATTTATTTATTTTATCTATTTTTCACATTTGAACTATTTCATACATTTAAAGAAGAAAAATAGTAATTAAAGAGTCTGATATCTAAAGGAAATTAACCTTCATAGTAAAGATTTCAGTATTTTTATTAGATCTGTTGTGGAAAACTATCCAGTGGAATATCCACATGGTAGTTTACATATCACTACCTCAATTCATAAGCCACAAATTGGGTTATGGAACCCTTTCCATGGTACCCAACATCTCTCTCAACCTTTTTCCACTCTGTTGGGTGTGTGTTATATTCTTTGCATGTGTGTGTGTGTGTGGGTGCATTAGATTTGAAAACTGCGTCTGATGATCCCTCTAGTAGTTCTCATTGTGCCGTGTGCGTTGGGCACTTTCCTAGGGGTGTCCTAGGGGGGGCAGGTATTCCCCCCCTGGTTACACGCAATGCCCTGAATATTTGTTTTTGGGTGGTTTTTGCTATTTTTAGTAGTTTACAAATTTAATCTCGGATTAAGAGATTAGGGTTTTGGTATCTACGAAATACCTAAAAACATTGTATATATTGTATGGTGAACAGTGAAATTTGATATATGAATATAAGAAATGTTTTCCCAATTGAGGGTTTCTGGTATAAAATATTTGTGTACTCTGTGTATGAGCCATTGATTAAATTTTGTTTTTCTTAAGAATCTATATGCATTTCTTTACTTCACAGGTTTAAAACTTACATGTGGTATCAGATCTCATTTTTGGATTCAGAGGGATGCCTTTGTTGTTGAGGGTTTGGCTCGGTCTTGATAGATCAAGATTATCTTGGGTCTGTGATAAACATGGGTTTAGTGGGAGATTTTGCAGTGGTTATTTGAGTGTAGAAAGAGGAATGACTATCTCTTCTAGAATCGATATAGAGAAGGTCGATGGTAAAACTTGTATCTATGGAAGCTCAAGATGGAGGACCTTCTTGTAGATAAAGAAAAATGGATCATTGTGGATCTTGGTACATAGCCTTCTGGTACACCGTCTACTAGCACACATGCTACTGGTACACAACCTACTAGTACACAAACTACTGGTACACCACCTTTTGGTATGTCGAAGGAAGATTGGGAGAAGTTGGACAAAAGAGAAAGGAGTACTATTCGACTCTGCCTAACAGGTTTAGTGTTGTTGAATGTCTCGGAAGAATATACAGTGAAGAAACTATGGGATAATTTGGGGAATTTGTATCAATCAAAGTCCCTAGTAAACAAGATTTTTCTTCGAAAGAAGTTGTATCATCTTAGGATGGAAGATGGAGATTTTGTGACAGAACATCTAAATGCCTTTAATACTCTAGTAAGTCAACTTGTCTTTGTTAATATTACGATTGCAGAAGAAGATAAGTGTATTACTTTGTTATGTTCTTTGCCAGACTCTTGGGATGATCTGGTTGTAGAAATTGGTAGTACCACTCAATCTACATTGACGTATGAGGATGTAGTTGCATCCTTGTTATCTGAAGAGATGAGGCAAAAAATCATGGATTGTCATAGCACATATGCTTTATTTGTAAGAGGTCATACCCAAGACATGAATCCTAGTAAGCCTTCGGGGGGGAGACCTAAATCTACAGGTAGATCTAAGTCTCCAGGAAAATCTTTGAGAAAATGTTGGAAGTGTGGTAAAACAGGGCATTATAAGAAAGATTGCAAGTCTAAGAAGGTTGAAAAACCAAGGGGATCCGATAGTACCTCTTCCACAGAAGAGAAAACCTCCATTGAAGAAGGAGGTGATGTTTACCTGGCATCTACACGTATTCATGCAGATCGTGATGTATGGTTGATCGACTCAGGTGCTTCATACCATATGACTCCTCACGTGGAGTGGTTCTCTAAATATGAAAAATATGATGGTGGTGATGTATTCCTAGGAGATGACTCGACAGCCAAAATCATGGGACGTGGAAGGGTTAAGTTATTGCTAAAATATGGAAGGATTAGAACTCTCCCCGGGGTTCTGCACATTCCAAAACATGCCAGGAGCCTAATATCTGTAAGCAAGTTGGATGATGCAGGAGTGGATACTATATTTGGAAATAACACTTGCAAGATGGTATGAGGAGCAATGGTGTTGATGAGGGGAGTTTGGTGTGGAACACTGTACAAGTTGTTGGGAAGCACATATACTAATGGGTGTAACAGTTCTATTATCCCTGAGCAGAGAAATGAAGGAGACAAGACCAATACTATCCCAGAAAAGAAGACCATGTTGTGGCATCAAAGACTGGGGCATATTGGATAAAA
>JASDQU010029212.1:9865-26791 GCA_032191745.1 Picea mariana | reverse complement strand
AACTTATCATTCGAAGACAAAGCATATTGATGTTCAGTATCACTTTGTGAGAGACATGGTTGAGGAAAATAAGGTGTTGCTGGAAAAGGTTGACACTTTGAAGAATGTTGCAGATTCATTGACAAAGTCTGTGAGCATAGAAAATTTCTCCTGGTGTAGAGTAACAATGGGCATTACTATTGGTTTTCCTTATATGAGATATGATTTATTTAGATATATTATTACAATAATGAGTGTTCCATATATAGGGAACATAAGGTGACCATCCATGAATGGATGCGTCCCTTGAATAATCAATAACTATTTATTATTATGATTTACTTACTATATATGATATTTAATAATCAATAATAATTATATCATTAATTATTATCTTTATAGAATGTCTTCCCGATGTTGTCCAAACATCAACACTCCCTCTCAACGAGGGAGACATTCTAAAACATGCCACTCTTGTATTTGAAGTATACAAACTTCACCCTAGACTCATGACACTTGTCTGTCAGTCTTGGGAGACATCTCTCTCCCACCTGAACCAAGGAGAAACTCCTTCTGTGATTCTCCCTCTGAGCCAATTAACTCTCTCTAAGATTAGGCTCACTTTGGATCCACATGTAATAGCATATAGCATCTTGAGTCTTTATCTGAGCCGGATTTTATGAGCAGAACAAA
Organism: Picea mariana; assembly: GCA_032191745.1. Taxonomy (NCBI): domain Eukaryota; kingdom Viridiplantae; phylum Streptophyta; class Pinopsida; order Pinales; family Pinaceae; genus Picea; species Picea mariana. The sequence goes on along the minus strand of JASDQU010029212.1, from coordinate 26,119 downwards.
ATGACTATAGATTATTACCAAATGCTTAACACACAATAACAGAGATATAGTAAAATTGGTTTTCTATTCAATAAGAAAATAAGTTGAAACTGTAAAATGCAGTGAAAAACAAGCTTGCTGGAATGGTGGTAGCTTATCTCTGAGAAGAGATGTGATGGCTGTGCTCATTAGCCAGAAGATGATTACAATGAGGCTCTCAAGGGATTTTTACAATAAACAGGAGTTTTAAAAACCCTAAACATCCAAAAACCTAACCCTAGGAGATGAATTTCCAAAATTCATGTGGGCCCTGTTTGGGTAAGTCAGTACATCAACTTCTCGGGGTCGTAACTTTTGCATACGATCTCCTTTTTAGGCGTATGATAGCCCATTGGAAATATCTATCCGAGGACTACAACAGTTGCACAAAATTTCATGATTAAATTATGCGATCGTAACGTACCCCAAAAAACGTCATTTAGGGCCTCAAAACGACTCCAGAAGTTTAGGACCCGAAAAACGGCTAAAAATAGTAAATTATCAAAATTGCTAGAAAGTTGTTTTGATTCAGCTAGAAAAGGTGGGTGGACACCGATATCCACCTGGATCATTATCATTCCTTTTTAAATCACCATGACTAAGATAAAGACTACACCAGGATCTTTCACCACAGGGGCACACCTATGAGTGAATGTCGGTTTGATGCTAACTGACACGTGGAAATAACTTCAAGCACCTCGAGTCCATATTATTCCTTGTCATGATCAAGGAAGGACTACGTCTGGGCCCATTTATCACAAGTTCACCTTTGTGATAAATGTATCCTATCTCCCTTGGTATGTATCCCAATATAAGAGAAGTTATGCCCGATGTTGAAACATCAACACTCTCTCTTAGCTAGGGAGGTATCTTTCCATAGTAGTACACAACTACTGTCCAGAGACACACAGTCTCTGCTAGTGGTACAAAACCACCATAGTAGTAAAAGATTTGTCACACATGGAACTTCCATGTGGACTTCTAGAGGCTACTCCCTCTAGGAACACTTAGGGTCAACTCCCCATAGTGTGAGACATCAAGCATCAACTCTCTTGACATGCCCTCATGTTCTCTCCACATGGGATGATGGGATATAAGGCCAAGTGCACTTATTCCTTCTCGAATAAGTCTTCCACTTATCCCTTCTCGAATAAGTGCCTTCACAGATCAACTCAACTCAATTCATAGAGGAGTACGATATGGATAAAGTTTGTTACACATGGCACTCCATGTGGACTTCTAGAGGCTACACCCTCTAGAAACACTAGGGTCAACTCCCATAGTGTATGGCATCAAGGTTCAACTCCCTTGACATGTCCTCATCTGATCTCCACATGGAACGTTGGGTTATAAGCCCAACCGCACTTATTCCTTCTTGAATAAGTGTTCCACTTATCCCTTCTCGGATAAGTGTCCTCACATATCAAATCAACTCAATTCATAGAGGAATATGATCTAGAAAAATTTTGTCACACATGGCACTCCATGTGGACTTTCTAGAGGGTGTAGCCTCTAGAAGTCCACATNAATTTTGTCACACATGGCACTCCATGTGGACTTCTAGAGGCTACACCCTCTAGAAACACTAGGGTCAACTCCCATAGTGTATGACTTCAAGGGTCATATCCCTTGACATGTCCTCATGTTCTCTCCACATGGTATGTTGGGTTATAAGCCCAACCACACTTATCCTTTCTCGGATAAGTGCCCCACTTATACCTTCTCGGATAAGTGTCATCACAGATCAAATCAACTCATTCACAGAGGAGTACGATCTGGAGAATGTCTCAAGAAGCTACAAACATCAATACTCCCTCTCAGTGAGGGAGTCAATCTCTGCCACACCAAGTCTATTATGGAAGTACTTAAACTTCATCTTGGTTTGGTAAGAACATCAACAACCTACTCATCTATAGGAAGGTACTACACCAATACTTCCTTCCTCTGCACCATGTCTCGGATGTAATGGTACTTGATATCAATGTGGTTCGATTTGTTATGAAACACTGAATTATCATATATCATCACACAACTTTGGTTACCATAATGAATAACGGTGGAATCCAACACATGTTCGAATGAATCGACACGGAGCTTGTGAAGCCACATTGCTTCACAAATTGTCATAATTAATGCAATGTACTCTGCTTCTGTTGTGCTCAAATTCACATAAGTTTGTTTCCTGCTACACCAAGAAACCATGGAAGATACCAAAGTGAAGCAACACCTAAAGGTGCTCTTTCTTTCCACTGCGCTCCCTGCCTAATCAGAGTCAATATATTCCTACCATATCACATCAATATTGGAAGTATATCTCAGACCATGTCGAACTGTGCCTCACAAGTATCTCAACACATGCTTCACAACAATCTAGTGTGTCTGTCTCAGCTGACTTATAAACTGGCTAAGTGCACTCACTGCATAGCAATTATTTGGTTTGGTGTTAACCAGATACATCAGTTATCCAAATAGTTGTCTATACAGAGTCAGATCAATTTCGTCATAATCGAAAGAAGACACACTTAGTTTCTTCAGATTCGTCATCATTGGTGTAGCCATGGGCTTCAAGTTCAGTATCTCAAACATCCTCAGTATCTCAATTGTGTACTTCCCCTGACTTAGGAAGATCTCATCAGTTCTCTGCCACACCTCTAGTCCCAAGAAGTAGTGCATCATACCAGTTCCTTCATCTCGAAATCAGAGGCTAATACATACTTGCAATCAATAATAAGGCTCTCTGTACTAGTGAGGAATAAATCATCAACGTAGAGGACCAGAATTAGGGACTCACCATTAACAATATTGTAGTATAGGATGGGATCGAAAACACTTTGTTGAAGCCCAAAAAATCATCAGGTGTCCATAGATCCTTGCATACCAAGCTCGAGGTGATTGCTTGATTCCATACAAGACCATCTTCAATCTGCACACATGAGACTCCTTCTCATGTATCAAGAAACCATCTGGCTGCTTGATGTATACTTATTCCTTAATATCTCCAATGAGAAAGGTTGTATTTACATCCATCTAATGTAATCTCTAACCCATGGATGTTGCGGGGGAAATAATCATCCAGATAGATGTGCATCGAGCAATGGGAGCAAATGTCTCCTCATAATCTATTCCCTCCACCTGAGAGAATCTTCTAGCAACAAATCTCATTTTGTGCCTCTCGATGCTCCCATCAACTGTGTGTTTGATCTTATATATATCCACTTGGAAGTCACTTCATACTTTTCCTCTAGGACTCTGTAATTTATAAACACTGAGACTAAGAGTAACTTCTCTACTTTGTCAACAAACTCTCTCATTTGGGGTTGATGTCTATAAAACTGTCTCCTCCACTCTCTCTCTATAATTTATTCCTTTGCAGCTTCTCTATATGGAACTAAGAGTGGCTCAATAACTACTCCCTCTATATGTAGTACCGCCTCCTTCTCTGGAAGTGCCTCTACATACACTAAAACTTTCTTTGCTATCTGGTATGATCCAATCCTAGAAGTATAATTCTCCTAGAGACTTCCTATCTCTGAGCATCATGTTTGGAAATGTATTCTCCTTGACATCATGTTGGAAGGTATTTCCCTCCATATCTTCTTCTCTGCATGAGCCAAGTAGCTCCCTCTTGTTGTTTGCATAATGCTCTTTACTCTAGTCTAGTATGTCCACTAACCAGGTCGCCCTTCTGGAGAGTGCACCATAAAAAGAGAAGATCAAGGGGATTGATCTCTTTTTCTCTTTTATTTCTTGCACACCGGCAATATGCATAACATTATTGAGCACTCGTATGAGGAAAGTGGCTCAAATACAATAAGACATCTTCACTCGCTTTGTATTACATAAGTCAACAAAATATAGGAGGAATTTGATCATACACTTTAGAGATATATAGACCTGTATACACATATCCTTTGCAGAGACCAACTGTATGTTTGGTTGGTTGTTTAGAGATATGACACAAGAGATACAGTGTAATAACTTCCCATGACTCTCACAAAAAATGTAAATCTTCATTAACTGATCCAGATCTCTTTCCACACTTGTCGGATGATCATTTTCTATTAGCGTCTCCAAATCTACTAAGAAAATGTACTCAAAATAGTACTTGGATATTCCCCAATGTTCCTTTTTTCTTCGTGACCACACGCAGGGGATTTTCGTGCTGAGGGAAGGATTCGATCTTTGTCACTTTTATGTCTCTCACTGCGAATATGGACAGAGCCTTGAACAGATATGTCGTTCCCTCTATTATCAAAAATGCCACCATCGTCTTTGACCCAATTACTGCAGAGGAGTTGTTGTTGTTGTTGTTTTTCCCACGGCCTCCACCTACAAGCCAAGAGACGTGAGGCACTACTAGAAATGAGCGAGTGCTTGCATATGGATTATCACTCTCTTCAACATATGCCTCTTCCCTATCTCCTTCACTGCCAGCAGACAATGATTTATGGGAAATAGTAGCTCACCCACAACGCAGAGGTCGGGATGGTATAGCATCAAATCGTATTTCCTCTTGATCACTCGATCCAACGAGTTCTCCATAGGTAGGACTTCCTGATTGGGAACGTTCGACTCCAATGCTTCAAAGGAGGATTCCATTCCCCCTTCACAGAGGACGACATCACACTTATGGAAGGCTCAAACCGCTGCCTCCTGGCAATAAGAACCATGCAAGCCCTGATACGTCACTCTCATCGAAATCCCTTCAAACAATGGCCCTGCCCAAAGGGGTTCCATGGTGAGAAACACATCCCTTCAAACTAGCAAGGTGACAATGGAGATCCCAATCCACAACAGATCGAGCCCCAAATCACTCACAACATACATCCAACCAAATACACAATTATGCACAACATACATCCAACCAAAGTCACAATTATGAGTGACTTAAACGACTCACTGAGGGCTGACAAAACCACCAATATAGCGTTGCAACAACATAAACCGGAAATTGGTTAAAACAATCTCCCACAAAGTGCAATCTATATCTCTCATTTTGGTTCACATTGGAACAAAAGGTGTTATATATATATTAGAAACTGATCCATATCAAACAGTAAACTAACACCCTAATAAATAGAAATCGTTGTGTATTTAACACCTTCTCTTTGATTAACATGACCAATCTCCTCCACGCATAGATTCAATGGAAAACCAAACACACAAGATCGATTTAGTCACCTAATTCTCATAGGTTTTCATTTTCCTTCCATTTACCTGGCCCTCTCGTGAGAGATTCAGGCCAAGTCCCACTCTGATATCATGTTGGTTTTCCTTATATGAGATATGATTGATTTAGATATATTTTTACAATAATGAGTGTTCCATATATAGGGAACATAAGGTGACCATCCATGAATGGATGCGTCCCTTGAATAATCAATAACTATTTATTATTATGATTTACTTATTATATATGATATTTAATAATCAATAATAATTATATCGTTAATTATTATCTTTATAGAATGTCTTCCCAATGTTGTCTAAACATCAACAATTACTGCCCTGGATTGTTGACTATATAATCCCTTAGACCCCTGGATGCAAAGAAAAAAAAAAGTGGGAGAATGTTGGGTGTGTGTTATATTGTTTTCATGTGTGTGTGTGGGTGTGTCAGATTCGACAACTGTGTCTGACGATCCCTCTAGTAGTTTAGGGCAATGCCCTGAATTTTTTTTTTTTTTGGTAGTTTTTTCTATTTTTAGCGGTTTACTAATTTAATACCGGATTAAGGGATTAGGGTTTTGGTATATACGGAATACCTAAAAAAAATGTATATATTGTATGGTGAATGGTGAAATTCGATATATGAATATAAGAAAGGTTTTCCCGGTTGAGGATTTCTGGTATAAAATCTCTGTGTACTCTGTGTATGAGCCATTGATTNTATATGCATTGCTTTACTTCACAGTTTTAAAACTTACACACTTTTCCCTCTCTTTCTCTTCATCTAATCTTGATGTTGGTGTAGGGTGTAGAAGGAGATGGGGGTTGAACCTAAGCCCGATCCAATTGAACTTGACCCTCCTTAATGAGTCCTTATCTATGACATAAATAGGGTAGCCTATGGTTTTGGGGGGAATGAGGTTCAACCCTTTTTATATCATTTGGTAAATAATTCCACCTTCTTTGGCATGCTTGGGTTGCTTCTTCCCTAGAGTGTTTGATTGTATCTTCAAACTGGGAAATTTCCCCTATCTTCTTTTCCTCCAGGATAAGAATAAGCTATCTTGATTTTAGGTATGTTATCATATGAACAATATAATAACTATATGGAAGGTCTTATTCCAATGTGCCTTGGAAATATCTGCATCATTAGTGTGCCATAATGATCAATTTATGTATCATTTCTATGGAAAGTGTACTAAAGTGCTTACAGATATCATTCTTCCTAAAGCATGAGATAAAGAGAAATTGATGTTGTACCATATTAGAAACTATTTTTTTGTAGACAACTATAATGTAAATTTACTCTATACTCTTTGATAATTCACTTTCTCTATTCTATACTCATGATAAATTGGTCACATGTAAATCACGTTCATGGGATATTGATGGGCCAAAGAATTGAAACAAGAATGTTGAAATCCTTAGCTGTAACTTTCTATTATCAATCTAAGGACATACTTATTTAATGGGTTACTATGCACTATATGTGAAAAATACATAAATACACCTATCTACTTAAGAAGGATATATGTTAATTCTATGAATGAAAGGACTACTTAATCAATGGAAATGTTGAAAAGTACTAACAATAATTAAGGGAATGATGCAAAATGACTGAATGAAAAGTGTTGTGAAAACAAACTTGAAATTACCTACTAATCAAAGACTAATCCTACCTAACTTGACATGAATGTGAGATGAAATGAAGTGTTGAAAACCCAAATAAACCTAACTAAGTTGGTGTACTATAGTGATGAAAGAAACCTATTATAAAATAGAATTAAACCTACTTCAATTAACATACCACAAAGTTGAACCAAAGAACTATAAAATAGAGTTATTTCTACTTGAAGTGAACTACTACAAATCTAAGGAAAACATAGTTAATAGTACCTCCTCATTAATGAATTAAAACCATGAAGTTTACTTGACATGACATGTTGTAACTTGTTATAGAAAATGAAGACTAATTGCAAGAAATTATGCATAACATAAAATGGAAACAAGATGGACTAAACAAAGTGGAAAGAAAAGGATTGTAACATCACATAGATGTTATTTGTTCAACTTTGAGTGGGCACTACCCAAGGATTCCATAGGGAACCTTGAAATACTACCAAAAAGTAATAAATATGAAAGTAAACTTTATGCATTAGAACATTAATCCATGACAAGAATACAACATCCACGATTTCAAATTCCTTATCTCTATAAGAGTTTTAAATTCTCCAAAAGAATAACAAGGCTAACCCCTTGCTCCTATTTATGAAAAATAGTTACATCAATCAACCCTTTGATTAGTCCTTGATTGAAGGGTTCATGTCCTCAAGATCTCTATAATCAAGGGCCTATTCTTTCATGGTCAAATCCCCTCCTAGATTGACCCTTCTCAATCAACAATTCAATTGGATAAGATGTTGGATTTGGTGCATTAGGTGATTGAAATATTAGAAATCCTTGGAGGTTGATGAGGTAACAAAATCCCCCTTTTCTTTAATTTAGATGTTGGTGAAGGATCTCTTTGAACTTAAACTTGCTTAAACCATGGTGGAACACCAGGAAGGGTGCACCCCTTCCTTTTCTAGTCAGCATGAGATCATGTAGTAGTTCGTTAATAAATTCTATTGTAAATTTCCCTCGCTGGTATTTTTAAGTAGGGAGCTTCCTAATAAAGAATTAGCATGTCATTTTTGTTAGTTAGTTAGTTAATAAACAACCCTCGCTAGTCAAGTTGAGAAGGGAACTCCAAAATTAATGTTAGTGTGTCAATTTATGTTAGTTAGATATGTTGTAAACAACTCTCTCCAGTCTCACTGTTTATAGAACTCCATAAATAAAGCAACAAATTCTTTGTAGTTGCAAAGGAAAAATTTGCCAAGCCTAATAAAGGACACCCTCTTTTGCTAAATAGATTTGATGGTCAGTTTTATATTACTCCCAACGTCTACTTGATATTTCTCTATGTTTTTACTGTGTATTAGTCCCTTAGTTTGGTGTTTTTTAGTGTATTGTGTTGCAACGTTTTAGTGTTCTAGTTAAATTGCATATCAATTGGTATCAGATCCTAGATCCCAACCAAATTCTTCTCAAAAACAAGATTCAGAAGAGAGGCCATCCACCAAAATGTTTTTTCTCTGAGTTCGACATTCTTCTCAAGAATTTCAGTGCACCCTATTTAGGGATTATAGTACATCATTTTCCATGAGTTTCCATCACACATCTCTTTAGAAATCAATGCACCCTATTTTGAAGGACTCCACATGCCCTCCTTAGGGTGTGCAATGCCTTCTCAATGCACCAAGGATCCCAATGGATATTATCACAATGCCTAGTCCCGGCACAACCTTAGTGGTGAATGAAAATTACGTTGTCGCAAAAGGATCCATGCACAAAATATACTTCATCCAATGTCACAACACCCATTCAATATTTGGTCATGTATCTCCATGAGTTATGCCATATGCAACAACACCAAAGCTCCAAAATACATGCAACTCAATATGTGCTTTCAATTTTCTAAGTTTTTGGGCCAAATGAATGGCGATATTGTCGATTCCACATACTTCAAGACATGTCCCGAGATGACCAAAGACATGAAACTTTATATCGTCGGTTTGCAATTGGAGGGCATTGTGTAGACTTGGTAGGACACTCAACTAGAGAGTGCTTCCTTGGTTATCGACATAACCACCACCAAATGTCACAACATGGGATGGATTTTTCTTGGATATTACAAAGTGATTCTATCTCTCAATCTATCGTCAGAACCTCCTCGCCAGATGGTTGTAGCTTCAAAAACTCACCAATCAATCCATCTAGGGATACATTAATATCTTATGCAAACTTTGCATCCATCTACACATCACAGATCCATAAGAGGTATTAATTGTCAAGTTTATTTTTGGTTTATTGCTAAGTATTCTACGTGAAGTAGATTTGTTTGAAAGTCCTTCCTTGGACAAGGATTTTCTTCGAGCCTTGGTTGTGAAATTTAAAGTGGTACTTCAAATATGTTCTCCTCAAGCTCGATTTGGACCCTCTAATACTAGTAATTCTCCTACTATTACCTCTTCTGGTCCTCATACCTCACCCACCTCATCCCATAATGTGCACTGGTGTTATTTTCACAAAACTAATTTGCATTCTTATAGAGATTGTTGTGCACTTAAGAATCTACACACATACAAAACTTTGTTTGTAGAGATCGCTCCGCTCGAATCCTCTACACCTTCTAAAGTTGTATCCCTTGATAATCCTATTGAATCAAACCCATACCTCATCCTAAGGACCACTAATGAAGTAGGAACATCTATTGTCCCCTTATTCACCCATAATTTCCAAATTAAACATGAATTGGACACCCTCATTATGGAAAATGGAAACTAAAAGAACCTCGTATCAAAAGGCCTAGTACAACGCCTCCAGCTACCCAGTAATTTTCATCCAAATACATACCATATTGGATAGGTACAAAAGGGAGGCCCTCATCTTAAAATCTCTTGGTGTTGTGCAGTCATTGTCGCCATTGGCCTGTTTTGGTATACAATCACCTGTGATGTATCCCCTATGGATTATGAAAACTTGTTATTAGGAATTCCATACCAATATGGCCAATACACTATGTACCATGCCAAATATCATTAATACCCCAACAACTTAAATGTATCCCCTATGTGCTCACATACTTTGCTCCTAAATCCACCTTGTTGACGCCTAAAAAAATGCAACATGAGATCCCTACCTGCAAATAAGTTGCAATGCATTTATACGTACATACTATTAATACTAGATATGTGGGACCCCTTTAGTATAGTAATAAAATGAAATGACTCCTCTTTCTAAGATGTCAAATCTTCAATTATTATTGTATTACAAGAATAATTACACAATTGGGCACAAAAGAAAAACTTTGGTTCTAATTGCAATTTATGGATGATTGGTTTATAATTTGATTCGAAAAGAAATGTTTATGTCGTTAGACATTCTTTCCCTTGCTACATATAGACTATAACAATAAGCATGAATTATACACAAACTTATGTTTGGACAATGGGTCATCATATGGTATGGAATTTCTTCGGAAAATTGTATATGTTGTGGATCCTGTTAGCAACGGAATTCACTCCTAGATTACAGCAGGAGCAGAGCCCGACGCCCATCAGTTTATGTCACGATTTGTTTATAAAAAGGGGTGATCGAATGGAAGTTAACTCAAAACAATGTTGTTCTAACTCCAAAACTAGGCCAGGCATGCATGGGCAAGTGAGGTCTTATATAAACTTCAGACAGTGAGTTGTAGTAAGGGTGAGTAGGGGGGAGACTTGTATAACATAAATACAAAGGCCTATCGTAAACATCAGGTTTCTAACAGACAATAGGAGAAAACATCTAAACCCAAGATCTTCTTACATTCAAACGCAGAAAACCGAAGAATACAACAATGCAACAATAAATCCTTTATCGTAACATAATTGCAATAATTCATGTGAATCAGTCAATCATGAACTCCCTTAGTATGAGATGAAAACTGCATGGGGTAGGAAAACTATCTGTCATTAAACAAGAAATCTTACATATAGATGCATAACCAGAGAACTAGAGTGTCTGTTAAAACTTCACAATCGGGAGCTTCGCTCTACCATCGATCCTCCCCCAAAATGGTGAAAACGCCTTCATATACTCAAAACAACAACAGTAGAAAAAACAAGATGCTGCATTAAAAACATTGCGTCTGCATGTCTTCTGACAGTCTGCGCATGCAGACTCTGGCCAATTGTGCACCTATGACAGATGGTATCAGATTTCAGACTGTCCTGCTGCAGACGAATCGACCAGCTTTAGTCCTTTGCTGGACTTTCCATTTATGACGGAGACGATGTCTAACCACCTCCAACAACTGCAATAACTGCCCTCTTGAGATCAGGAACGGTTCTGGTCAACTCTGCCTTTTGGGGACGTGGAGGTCTTCTCGAGGGGCCACCTAGACTAGCTGAATGGTTCACAGGATGAGAGGTGGAATATGTGGCATGTTTGACGAGGATGTTGTAGGTGCCAGTATGGTGAAGGTGAGGCGGGGGGGAAAGGGGTGCTTTCGTGGAAGTGATATGGGGACAGGAGATAGCGAATGGAGGGAGGTGTTGAGGCAGAGGTGACTGGGCAAAAGGAACACATGGAAGGCAGTGAGGACTTGGGACCAGCATATGCGTGCCACGTATAGATAGGGGGCCCGCTATAGTGAAATTCCATTCCGGACCCCCCCCCCTCCATTAAAGGCAGAATCGATGGGGGGGTCCGGAATTCAATACAGACTGTAGATCTAAGCACTGAGACTTGGGCCGTTCAGATGTTCACATACATTATCTCTGATTCCGGACCCCCCCCTTCTCGTTAAAGCTAGAATGATGGAGAGGGTGTGGAATTGGACTTCGTCCATGAATTTGAGTGCCTGGATCATGACTATCCAGATCTGCACCCTCTTTAAATTAAATGTACCCAAGCCTTGCTAATGGATGAACGACTGAGATGACCTCGGTGCTTTCATCATGAAAATCTCGAAGGGCCCCACTCGTGGCTCAGCTATTGCATCGTGTGTCCTTCAGATGGATGGTCCCGATCCTTTTGGGATTTCTGGTACTAGAGGTTCACAATGCAATTTTCCTCAAAATCTCAATTGACCAACTGCGAAAGCATGGATGTATGCCGCGTGTCCTCCAGCGCAATGGTCGAGATGGCATTTGATGTTAGAAGAGGGCTGCCTCCATTACCAGGCTCGCTTGACGTGATCGTGTGCTAGGAACATAGGCTTAGCTTCAAAGGCACTTATCGGTGTTTCGGGGTTCGGGGTTTCGAGATGTAGAACGACGTGAAACCCTCACCCTTTGAACTCTCGAATGTTGAAATTTCGACGTGACTAGATCTCGCACCATGTGTCCTTTGGATGGACGATTGATATATTTTCTTGCATGCAATATAGACACTACCCATCGCGCTAATCCCAGCGCAACTCCACTAACCACGATTTCCCATCGACCATCGATCTACTCCTATGGATAAATCTGGGTCGTTGACAACATAATATCGCCCCTTTACTTGCTTGGAAGCCTGAAACGAGATTTTTTTGTGTTGTGCTTGGGGGCTTCTCATGCAGCTTCCAGACTTGAATATTCTTGTGCCCAAGACAAGAATTGTTGTTAACATTAGGCTCCATGGGGGATAGAGTCGTCCCTGTGATGCTTAAAGGACTCATTTTGCAGTTCCCCTTGCTATTGGGCTATGGAGTCATGCTCAAAACACCCCCTACTGAAAATACAGGCTGAAAAATAAAAGTGAAACAAAACAAGATACATTCTCTAAAGAGATTATTTATGTACAGTCCTAAACTATTAGAATCCTTTACATGGGGCTAGGTGAAAGCAAATTTCCACCATAGCCATTCAAGTAGCTTCCTGAATAGAAGATCCTTCCTTCTGTTGATGATGGATAACAGACGATGTAACCAGGAGATCAGAATGGTTACATCCTTTGATTCATCTTCAAGGGTTGCCGTGAAGATGAAGGTGGGCGGCTCTAAGGCATAGAGGAAATTCCACTCCATGTACTTGCTGACAGGGTCATAGAATGAGTGGTGAATTCCAGAAAATGGGTGACAGACAACCTCCTCTGCTACACAGTTGTTCACATGTGGCTAAATATCTCTGATAAGCATAGGTTAGTGGCTAAATATTTCCTATCTAGAGCAGTCGGGGAGCAGCCACCGCCTAAGAGTAGTGAACCTCTTAGGCGGTGGCTGCTCCCCGACTGGCTCTAGATAGGAAATATTCTGCTCCTCTGGTTCTTTCTCCTCTTCTGGTTGGCTCTCCCCCAGGTTAGATTCGTATTCATCATAAATAGGGACCATGGGATGGCTCTGCTTGCTGTGATGTCGATCAACGTCTTCATAGTGATCAAATGTAGGATAAGCTTGTTGCTCATCATCACTATAATATTCAGCAAAAAGGGTCTGACCTTCATTTCTATATTCCTCCTCCAGAATAGTGATCCCGTCAAAAATATCTGTTTCAGGGACAGTGGTATCTGCTGCTTCTGGCTATTCATACATAATTTTTTTCTCTTTAATGCCAGGTAAAAATATATCGTGAGAAACCCCTTGAAGGAAAAGAGAAAAGTCCTCCTCCACAACCATCTCTTCTTTAAAAACAGGGAGGTCTTCGTTGTCATAAGCAGGGAAGCTAGGAACATCTGCTTCAACCTGATACCTAGGTGAGCCATCTACTATAGACCACATTTTCTCCATAAACTCGCAATTTCTACAAGAGGCATGTTGATCATTATGAACATCTAAAAGAACAAAGGCATCTGATATGATGTTAGATGCTTCCTTTCTAGGGCTAACACAATTAATATCATTCAAAACCTCTATATTTTCCTGGAAAATGCTTTCCTCCACAGTAAAAGATTCATCATGGCCCTAGTCTTTAGGGCCAACAGAGGCTTCATGAAGCGAAGAAAACTCCTCACAATAGTTTTCATACAAACAATCGGCTGGAAAATAATCTTTACAAAATGAATTCAAAGCCATATGAAAACCTGTTAAAGAGCAAATGCTTGCAGCGGGAAGAGACTGACACCATTCAAGAACAGCTCCGTTCAATGAATACCTAAAGAGATTAATCTAGACATCTTCATGCATGATATTAAGTTGATGAATAACCTCATGAAAGTCCAGTAAATGCTCAGCTGGTACCTCCAAAATTGTTGCGTGAAATTCAGGGAGGAAATTTTTCCATTGGTCTCTATCAGGAAGTGCATTAGGAAAACCAACTATCTAGGAAAAGTCACAGAAAGAAAACCTTTTAGCTAAGATTTTCTCCATATCGAACCAGTGGAGTCACTAATTAATCCTTGAATCATGGAGTCGCCAGGTGAAATATTTACAGCTTTGAATGTGCCTAGTCCTTGTTCACCATCAAAGGCCAGATCTTAACATTATCGTTACTCTAGGAATCTTCTCAGGCAGAGAAAGTAGCTGCTGAAGCCTTCTCGAGAAAGCTCCTTTGGGTCATCTTTCAGGCATGGTAAAGTAGCCACAAATGACACAGTGATGTGGAAACCCTGGAGTCACCAGGTGCATAGTAGCAATCTTTAAGGGCTCTGATGCCTAATGCACCTTCAAAATTAGAGGCTCAGTGTCGTTCAATCCCAGGGAAAATCTTCAACGTTGTCCCCAACAACGACACCAAAAATGTTAGCGATGGAAGTCACTCCTGGATTACAGCAAGAGCAGAGCCCGATGCCCATCAGTTTATGTCACGATTTGTTTATAAAAAGGGATGATTGAATGGAAGTTAACTCAAAACAATGTTGTTCTAACTCCGAAACTAGGCCAGGCATGCATGGACAAGTGAGGTCTTAGATAAACTTCAGACAGTGAGTTGTAGTAAGGGTGAGTAGGGGGAATACTTGTATAAGATAATTGCAAAGGACTGTCATAAACATTAGGTTTCTAACAGACTGTAGGAGAAAACATCTAAACGCAAGATTTTCTTACATTCAAATGCAGAAAACCAGAGAATACAACAATGTAACAATAAATCCTTTATCGTAACATAATTGCAATAATTCATGTGAATTAGTCAATCATGAACTCCCTCAGTATGAGATGAAAACTAGATGGGGTAGGAAAACTATCTGTCATTAAACAAGAAATCTTACATACAGATGCATAACCAGAGAACTAGAGTGTCTGTTAAAACTTCACAATCGGGAGCTTCGCTCTACCATCGATCCTCCCCCAAAATGGCGAAAACGCCTTCATATACTCAAAACAAAAACAACAACAAAAGCAAGACGTTACATTAAAAACATTGTGTTTGCATGTCTTCTGACAGTCTACGCATGCAGACACTGGCCAATCATGCACCTATGACAGACAGTATTAGATTTCGGACTATCCTTCTACAGACGAATTGACCAGCTTTATTCCTTTGCTAGACTTTCCATTTATGACGGAGATGATGTCTAACCACCTCCAACAACTGCAATAACTGCCCTCTTGAGATCAGGAACGGTTCTGGTCAACTATGGCTTTTGGGGACGTGGAGGTCTTCTCGAGGGGCCACCTAGACCATCCAAACGGTTCACGAGATGAGAGGTGGAAGATGTGGCATGCTTGATGAGGATGTTGTAGGTGCCAGTATGGTGAAGGTGAGGTGGGGGGAAAAGGGGTTCTTTCGTGGAAGTGATATGGGGACAGAAGACAGTGAATGGAGGGAGGTGTTGAGGCAGAGGTGACTGGGTGAAAGGGACACATGGCAGGCGGTGAGGACTTGGGACCAGTATATTCATGCCACGTATAGATAGGGGGCCCGCTATAGTGAAATTCCATTCCGAACCCCCCCCCTCCATTAAAGGTAGAACTGATGGGGGGGTCCGAAATTCAATACAGACCATAGATCTAAGCACCAAAATTTGGGTTGTCCAGATGTGCACATACATTATCTCCAATTCCGGACCCCCACCTTCTCGTTAAATCCAGAATGATGGAGGGGGTGAGGAATTGGACTTCATCCATGAATTTGAGTGCCTGGATCACGATCGTCCAGATCTGCGCCCTCTTTAAATTAAATGTGTCCAAGCCTCACTGATGGATGAACGACTGAGATGACCTTGGTGCTTTCATCATGAAAATCCTGAAGGGCCCCACTCGTGGCTCATCTATTGCGCTGTGTGTCCTTTAAATGGATGGTCCCGATCCTTTTGAGATTTCTAGTACCGGAGGTTCATGATACAATTTTCCTCAAAATCCCAATTGACCAAACCTCAAAAGCACGGATGTACATCGCGTGTCCTCTAGCGGAATGGTCGAGATTGTTTGCACTCTATTCATCACTCGATGAGCAAATAATGAGTGCTTACATGCCTAGTTGGGCTCTGCTAGGCATGACAACTGTAAAAGGAAAGGTTAGAAAAAGAAACTACAAAGTTATAAACAAGAATTAAACAAAAAACAAATGAAACTATGAGCATATAAAATAAATGAAAAACAAATATAAATGGACCAATATC
>JASDQU010029211.1:47861-60392 GCA_032191745.1 Picea mariana | reverse complement strand
AGGAGATAGTGCAACCAAGCTATATTTCAACGATCGCGACATGGAGAGTCGAGACCCTTCATCACAAGAATGCCGAAATGTGAAATCACAAAATCAATTCTGCTTAGCATTTGGTCATAGCTAGTGGGCATATGAGATAAATGCGAGACCCTACAAAATTAATCCAATGGTGTTGATTAATTGGAAATATGATCGAAGGGCTATTGTTGCACTTCACATTTAATTGATCAGTTATGATTCAGTTAGAATAACTGAATCATAGTTATTGGACATTTGGTGATTTAGTTTCCGAGGTATTTTCTTGGATATTCAAGGTGTAACTGAATAGGTGGAATAGGATAAAATGGAAACACAATGATTGTGGTAGGTTGGTTTTTTGAACTGGAAAAATGAGTTGAATTGTAAGAAAGGTAAAATTATAGTATGCATAGTGTGAGATAAAAACCATAGATGTTGAATAGATAGAAGTAAGAGCTGAATTGTAGAACAATTTGAAGTAGAGAAGAACTGCAGAACATATAGAAGCAGAGCAGAATTGTAGAACAGGTAAAAGCCGAGAAGAATTGTAGAACATATAGAAGCAGAGAAGAATTGCAGAACAGAGAAGAAGGGATAAGAAGTAAGACACCTGTATTGTTTTCTATTTAGTCATTTATTCTTATTTAGGGAGGTAGGGTGGTGCTAGGGAGGACTGTAGTCCTTTGTTATTCAAGTTGGTGATTGAATACAGAAAGTTGGAGATTTCATCTAGTTGTGGTAAGAAACACAGGGTGACAGGGTGGTGCTTGGGAAAACACAGAGTTTTATGTATACAATTTGGTTCTTGTATAAGTGGAAGTAGGTGCTTCCATCCAGTTGGTGCTAGAACACTCAAGGAGTTGGTGCTTCCTTCTAGTGGGTGCTAGAGAAACCAGAGAGTTGGTGCTCTCAACAAGTTGGAGCTTGTAAAACAGTGGTAGTAGCCTCACTTTGAGTTGGTGCTCAAACATAGATGATGTACAGAACTTAAAAGATTGCCTATCATTAGAAGAAGAAGAGGTTTTCTCCCTTTATGGGTTTCCTCGTGAAAATATGTCTCTGTGTATATCTTATGTGTGACTGATGTTCATTACTCATGTTGTTAATATGTTGTATAATATTGATGGTCACTTGGAAGATATTAAAAATTGTTTGAATAGTCATATATTGTTTAAGAACAGTAACAACTTATTCACTCCCCCCTCTCAGTTGTCTTAGTATTTTCAACAATTGGTATCAGAGCCAGTTCCTTTATTTAAAGGTATATATATAAGCTTAAACATGACAAGTTGTGAAGGGACTTCAGCCACTAAGCCTCATCTCTCCGATGGAACAAACTTTTCCTTCTAGAAGATTAGAATGAGAACATACTTAATGGCCTTAGGTGTTGATGTTTGGGATGTAGTAGAGACTAGATACACAAAGCCTGTTGTGCTAGCTTCCAAGGATGATAAGTTAGAATTTAGATTTAATGCTAAGGGAATGAATGCTATCTTGAATGGACTTGCAGAAGCTGATTTTGTAAAGGTGATGCATCTTCAAGATGCCAACGAAATGTGGGATAAACTTATTAACAATTATGAAGCAAATGAGAAAGTAAAAGATGCCAAACTTCATACATATAGATTGAAATTTGAACAACTAAAGATGAATGAATATGAAACAGTTAGCAAGTATTTTTTAAGAGTTCAAGAGCTTGTGAATGCCATGAAGGGTCTTGGTGAGAAAATTGAAGAATCTTTTTTAGTTCAAAAGATTTTCAGATCTCTGCTTGATAAATTTAATCCAAAAGTCTCTACAATAGAAGAACTAAATGATCTTAAAACTATATCCATTGATCAAATCCTAGGAACTCTAACTACATATGAAATGAGAATTATCAAAGATAAATCCATTACTAGAGAAGCATATTTTAAGGCATACAAGAATACTGATTTAGAATTAGATGATATTGAGGCAAAATTTGTGAGAAGGTTAAAGAAAGGATCATGAAAATATCAAGGCAATCTCCCTTTAAAATTTTTTAACTGTGGTAAGATAGGTCACTTTTCATCTAAGTGTCCTCACCAAAAAAAATATCAGAACTCTGATGATGAAAAGAAATACAAATTTAAGAAATATAGTAAAAAAAAAAGTTTGTGTGCAAACAATGATGACTCCTCAGAAGACATAGATGTGATTCATCCTGTGAAGACAAAGTGAATGATTTTATGCTTATGGATATGGGAGATATTGATGATGAACATTTAGGAGGTGAAATGTATGATGAAGAAGATGTGGTGGATATGGAAGGTGAATTAATTAGTGCTTTGGAAGAAATTGACAGACTCAAATGTAAGAAGAGAAAACAAAAACGGTTGTTGATGCATTTTAAAATGAATGATAAAAAATCTGATGAAGACTTTGCTCTACTAAAAGTGGAGTTAGAAGAGGCAAAGAAAATAGAAGAAATTTTGAAACAATAATTATCATAGAAGGAAGTGAGGTGTGAAGCCTTAGAAGAAGAGATAGTAAAAACCAGAAAAGAAATGGAGAATTTTAAGGCATTGTATCACCAAAATCTGTCAAGTATTAAAGACTAAGAATAATTAACTTCCTTTCTAAATCAGAAAAGGAATCCAAAGTTCAAAGTTGGCTTGGGCTATGAAGAAGGATCAAGTAGTGATCATCCAAGTAATACAAAACCCATCAAGTTTGTCAAATCTACAATCATTGACAACAACCACTCTGCAAAAACAAAGAAAGAAAATCAACCACCAAGAAGGAATGAAAGAAAAAGTACCAGAATTGAATCTGTACATCAGAGAAACTATCAACATGGAAGAAAACGACCCACTCAAAGAAGACAGTCCTTTTCTAGGTACAAAGGATTTTTCTATGGATATTGTTTTTTCTGTTCTAACTTTGGTCACAAAGCTATAACTTGTTCTTTAATATTTAGATATGAGAAATCAAGTTATTCAAGGAGTAATTATCTGCCACCATAAAGATTGAGACAGTCAAGCAAAAGACAATCACAGACTATAAATCATGTGATGACTAGGAGAAGGACGCAAGTAAAACTTAACAACAGTTATGAGCATAACAATCATTATGATGTGTTATTCAGTGAACCAGAATGTTACAACTGCCATAATTATGGACACAAAGCTCCAGAATGTCGCTTAAGGAACTACAAGCCAGATCTAAGTCTTGCTGCTGAATATTTAAAGGTTTGGAAGAAGGAAGAAGATGACCAGTGTGGATTAGTGTTATCAACCCAAAGAAAAAATAATCCCTAGTATATTGATAGTGGATGTTCCAAACATATGACTGGAGAAAAAAGTAATTTTCTAATTCTAAGTGAAAAAAAATCAGGGAATGTAACTTTTGGAAATGATGCACCAGGAAAAATAAAAGGTAAAAGAATGGTAAGCCCGAGTAATGGCAAAGGAAAAGCTCAATATGTGTTGTTTGTAGATGGTCTAAAACATAATCTACTTAGTGTCAGTCAAGTTTGTGACAAAGGGTGTGAAGTTGTTTTTACTTCTAAATGTTGTAAAATAAAGTCTTTGAATTTAGGACAAATGGTTGCAAAAGGGATAAGAACAGAAAACAATGTCTATGTGTTAAAAGAAGAAAAAAAAGAATGTCACTTAAGCAAATATGATGAAAGTTGGCTATGGAATAGGAGACTTGGAAACCTAAATTTTTATCATATAATCAAGCTTAGAAACAATGGGGCAGTAAAAGATCTTCCAAAGATATCAAAGCCATATGACTCTATTTGTAAACCTTGCCAGATAGGAAAGCTTACTTGCACTCAGTTCAAATCTAAAAACTTTCCTTCAACAAAAAAACCTCTCCAATTAGTACATATGGATTTATTTGGACCATCAAGAAAAGAAGGTATGGGAAAATAAAACTATGTTATGTTGATTATTGATGATTATTCTAGACTAACGTGGGTTTCCTTTTTGAAGGAAAAATCTGAAGCATTTGAAAAATTCAAAGTGTTTAAGGCTCTGACTGAGAATCAAATAGGAAAAATATTGAAGGCAGTATGGTATGATAGAGGAGGAGAGTTTTGTTCATGGAACTTCAAACAGTTTTGTGATAAACATGGAATCAAACGAGAATACACTATTCCAAGAACACCACAACAAAATGGAGTAGTTGAGAGGCAGAATAGCTTAGTTTAGTAGATGGAAAGATCAATGATGAATGAAAGGAATATTTCTCAAACATATTGGGTGGAAGCAATCCATACAGTTGTTCATATTCTTAACAAAGCTCATCTTAGGCCACACAGTGAAAAGACTCCTTATGAAATATGGTTTGGAATACCTGCTTCAATCAAACATTTTAAAGTCTTTGGGAGTAAATTTTATATCAATAATAATGATAAAAATATTGGCAAAAATGATGATAGGGATGATGAAGGTATCTTCTTAGGTTACTATACAAACAACAAAGGGTACAGATTCTAGAATAAGAGGCTGCATAAATTGATTGATTGTATCGACATAAAAGTTGATGAAGAAATCCCAGTACAAAATGTAAGCAGTGTTGAACCAAGCACAAAAGATATAGTTGAAGATGAATATGAACAGGTCCAAGAATCAGAAACAGAAGAATCTGAGTCAGATGAAGATACAAATACTCAGGCTGACACAAATCAACAGAAAGAAACAAAACCACCTCTCATAATTGTTAGAAAGAATCATCCCGAAAATCAGATAATTGGAGATATAAACAAAGGAGTTCAAACAAGAAGGAAATTGGTTAAAGACACAGAACAATATCAAATTTATTTTCTATCTATGATTGAACCTAAAAATTTTGATGAATCCAACAACCATGATTATTGGATTAGAGATATGAATGAAGAGCTTGATCAGATTGAAAAGAACAATACTTGGGAGCTTGTTCCTAGACCTGAAGATAAGAATTTAATAGGTTCCAAATGGGTGTTCAAGAATAAAATGAATGAAAAAGGACAAGTTGTTAGAAATAAATCCATATTGGTTTGTAAAGGGTATGCACAAGTTGAAGTTCATAATTTTGATGAAACGTTTGCACCAGTGGCAAGATTGGAAGCCATCATAATGTTTCTTGCATATTCATGTCATAAGAACTTTAAAGTTTATCAGATGGATGTTAATTTAGCATTTCTTAATGGAGATCTAGAGGAAGAATTATATATGGAGCAACCTGAAGGATTCTCATTGACAGATAATCCTGATTATGTTTGCAAGTTGAAGAAGGATTTATATGGACTAAAACAAGCACCATGAGATTGGTATTATAGACTGGACAAAATTTTTACAAGACAAAGGGTTCAAGAAAGGCACTGTTGACATCAATCTCTACATCAAGTCTAAAGGTGATGATTTACTAGTTGTTTTGGTTTATGTAGATGACATTATGTTTTGTTGTACTAATGATTCCTCTTTTCAGTGGTTTGATAAATCTATGCAAACAAAGTTTGAGATGTCCATGATAGGCGAACTATCATACTTTCTTGGTTTACAAGTAAATCAGAGTTTTGTAGGAATATTTATCTCTCAAGAAAAATATTTGAAAGAGATGTTGAAGAAATTTCAGATGGAAGATTCTTCTCATGTTAGTACACCTATGGTGGTTGGTTGCAAGCTTATTAAATATGATATTTCACCTGATGTTAATCAAAGGACATATCAATCAATGATAGGCAGTCTTTTGTACATCACAACATCTCGTCCTGATATAATGCAATTTGTTGGAATGGTAGGTCGTTATCAGTATGCTCCTAAAAAAATTCATTTAGTAGTTGTAACCAATATATTCAAGTACTTGAAGGGCGCAATGACTTATGGTATGTGGTAGCCTATAAATTAGAACTTTCAATTAACTGCTTATTCAGATGCTAATTAGGCAAACTGTGTGGATGAGAGAAAGAGCACCAGTGGAGGAGCATTATTCCTAGGTAAATCGTTAGTAGCATGGCTTAGTAAGAAGTAAGGATACATATCCTTATCAACTACAGAGGCAAAATACATTGTTGCTTCTACTTGCTACACACAAACTCTATGGATGATACAAACTCTTGCAGATTTGAAGGTAACTTATACTGATCCCATTCCACTTCACTATGATAACACAAGTGCCATCAGTCTCTCTACAAATCTTGTACTTCATTCAAAGTCAAATCATATACCAATAAAATATCATTTTCTCAGAGAACAGGTTACAAACATAATTGTCCAGGTGAATTATATTCCTTCCATAGAACAAATAGCTAGTATATTTACTAAATCATTAGAAGCAACACCTTTTGGATATCTTCGTCAGAATTTGGGGGTTATATATTCATTTGAATAATCTATTCATGATCCAAATAGATATTCGTGGCCACCCACTTTTTTCAACTGGCTCAAAACAGTTTTCTGACAATTTTGGCAATTTACTATTTTTAGTAGTTTTAACTTCCAGGGCCATTTTGAGGGCCTAAATGAAGTTTTTTCGAGATAGATATCCTCAATTATATCCAAAAGAATTATTGAGCCCCCAAAATGAATCTCCTCTATGATACCTTTCCAATGGGCTATCACACGCCTAAAATGAAGATCATATGCAAAAGTTACAACCTGGGAAGTTGATGTACTAACTTACCCAAACGGGGCCCACATGACTTTTGGCGCTTCATCTCCTAGGGTTAGGTTTTTGGATGTCTAGGGTTTTTGGCATTCTTGTTTATTGTAAAAATTATTTTATAGACTCATTGTTACCTTCTTCTTGTGAATTCGTGCACTTGTCACATCTCTTCT
Organism: Picea mariana; assembly: GCA_032191745.1. Lineage (NCBI taxonomy): Eukaryota > Viridiplantae > Streptophyta > Pinopsida > Pinales > Pinaceae > Picea > Picea mariana. The sequence goes on along the minus strand of JASDQU010029211.1, from coordinate 53,586 downwards.
CAGATATAAGATGCCACCATTCCAGCAAGCTTGTTTTCGCTTCATTTTACAGTTTCATCTTATTTTGTTATTGAATAGAAAACTAGTTTTACAGTATCTCTGTTATTTTGTGTTAATAACTTGTTAATAATATGTATTCATTTCGTTCTTCTCATAAAATCCAAATTAGTGGTATCATATCCATCTGCTCCTTGTCATCTTAATGCATGTCCCCAACGAGGTCGGAGTACAAAGAGTTGGGTCTCGAGCTTGTTTCTCTTGAGGACAGAAGCTCTTGCACACCCAAGTGACCTCTCATGTCAGGATAAAATAAATATGATGGGATAGGAGATCCTTTCAAATAGTTGATTGAGGAATCCCTCATGCAAAAGAGGAACGAGATGATGGATAGTTTCACACAAATCCTTCAGCGGCTACCAACATACGATTCATCTTCTTTGAATGAAGGCATCGCCCCCTTCAAGGTACAAATAAACTTTGATATTCCTATATTTGAAGTTCAAATAGACACAGATGCTATAGACAGGTGGTTGAATCTACTAGAAGGGTATTTTTATTTACATAACTTTTTGAATAGAGAAAAGTTTACTTTTGTGCTCCTCAAAGTTGTTCCCCATGTCAAAGATTGGTGGGAAAATTTCTGTGAGAAAAAGGAAACAAAAGAAACCTCATTATTTTTAGTCATGACCACCTAGGAATCCTTCGGGGATTCTATTAAGGAATAATACTACCCTGTCATAAGTTATGATGACCTGTATACCAAATGGACCACACTAAGGCAAGAAAGAGACCAAGCAGTGCCATATTTCACAAATATCTTCCATACCTTGCACACCAAGATGGGTATCAAAGATTCAGAGTGACATCCGGTGCTCAAGTATTGCAGTTCTCTGCATAGATACATATAGACCAAAATGGAATTTTNCACGGCCTACCGATATGTCGTTAAAATCGAGCAGAAGCTCAAAAAAAAGACGCAACAGTTTGGACCTGGGAATCCCTCACAACAAAAGCCAAGAAAGGGAGGCCCTAACCCACAGAAAAAAGGGAAGAGAAAATATGGACAGTATCAGGACAACCATTCCAAGCCACAAGCAAAGAAGGACACTGGAAAGACAAAGAAAGATATTGGGAAGTGGTGTGACTTCCATAAGTGCCCTTCGCATAACACTGCTGACTGTCACTCAAAAAACTCATTGGTGGCTGAAGTGAAAGCCTATGAATCAGATGCAGATTCTGACTTTGAGCTAGAACCATGTTGGCAGCCAATTCAATTTTTTCAATTCCCCTAAAAAGCTGCCTACACCTATTGTCTTTTAAAATGACAAGTCATTGTCGCATTTTGCAACTAGACATTTTATTCATTTCTTGCGACAATTGCAATTTGATTTCGATTCAGTTTTCACAACTGAAAGTGTGAAAACCCCTCCATCGTTAGTTGGACTTTTATCATCTTCCCGTTGATCTCATGAAAGGCACTTACCATCGGTTTCTTATTAAGTGGCTGGAGTATTCTTTCAAACTATATCCTTTTATATACTCTTACTTTGATTGCGCATTTTGATTAATTAGACTTTGAGMATTTTTGAGTTATGGGTTATGTTTGTTTTCATAAGGGTCATGTTTGATCTAGTTTATGTGATGCGATCCTTATTTTCATAAACCTTTGACTTGTCGATTTTACAAAATCTTTGGTCATAATGTTTTATAAAACTTTGATTATTTATTATGCTATGAGTGCATGATCAATGTATGAGTTTCTATTTGAATGGCAAAGGTTTGAATTATAAATCACGATCGGGTGAACTTTTGGTTTGATTTAATAAGTCTGAACTTATGCGATGGCACGATTGGATAAACATTTAACTTTGGGTTTTGATTATGATTTGGATAATTGCTTGGTATGTTGTTTTATGGGATTTGATTGAATGGTTTTAACTTATGAAATGGTGCATTGATATAATATATGGTATGGCAAGTTGATACATTGTCCACCGCCCAAAGTAAAGGGTTGTCCAATTCATATGGTTTAAATGATATTATGTGGATCGAACAGCACTGTACTGTGCCATTATTATCCTGCATGGCGGTGGTAATCCCACCACCTTCGCACGCATACAATTAATCCTTGCCTCTTTGAGCGCTGCAGCTGTTAGCCATAACCATTTTCGACCCTGTGTATTGTTTTGTTCGATTCGAACCCTACTATGCACAGAAGCCATGGCTCTAGTCGTAAGGGCTGAGCCCAATGGTTGCCAAGCATTGCTAATGTTTGATGGCGCTTATAGTGACCTGGAAAAATTCGGTTGGCTCCTATTCATAAGGAAATTCGATGGTTATAACCCTAGCGTGGCTCAGCAATTTGCGTTATCATTCGATGGTTGCCGAGCCAAATTTGGAGATGTGCAACTTGAAATTAATGAACAGTTTCTTAGCTCGGCAACCAGTCTACCTGTTACGGGACATAAGTGGTCGAAGAGTTGCGAGGTGGATTATGTCCCGTGGACATTGCTTTTCCAATCTCGGATGGTGAACTCATGCGACAAATTTTTTCCTGCAAAAATGTTAAAACAGCGCTGGCATGACCTGCTAATGATAATCAAGCAATTCATTACTTGTGAGGGCAGGTACGAGTTCGTTTTCCTATTTCACCTTCGTCTATTGATGGTTTTTATAGGATACGAGCTTAATATGCCCCACTACCTACATAGAAGTTTGTTTAATATGGACAAAAGGTACAAACGCATCTAGGCTAATACCAACCTCTTCCATTTGGGGTTGATTAAAATGATTATGGTTTATGAGTTGGGGTTACGTCGTGATTGTTGGGGTGATTTTCTCAGTCGTAATGGCTTTGAAGAATCAAACCCTCCACAGGTTTCTAAACCTATGGTGACCAAAACCCAGCCTATCCCCCCTGTTCCTTACAACGTTTTGCTACCCAAACCTGTACCTGACCCACCTACGAACTTGCCCATGGCTATGACCAAACAGGTCTAAATTGCTAAACCCGCAGCCAAAAATCCTAAACTAAAACTGGTGCTAATTCTAAAGGCAAGAAAAACACTCGGTTAATCTCTCGCATGGTGAGAAATAAACCTAAAACCCCTGCCAACCAGGAGCCTACCGTGGTTAGTGAGGATTCTGATTCGGAGATTGAACGTTTTCTTGCAAACGAGTATCCTTACTCAGAAGGATTGTGTGAAAAACCTCCTTATGACTTTGTCAAGAATTTACCACCTTGTCTACGGGATGATCCTAATTTTCCTAGCATTGAACTACCTTGTGGAACCCTCGGTGACTCATTGAAACCCTCTTCTTCTCAACCAATTATTCCACCATGCGATCAGTGTGGTTTATGGTTGGAGAGATACTACCTAGATGTGTCGATGTTGCAATCCAGAATCCATGCTTTGGAAGAACAAGTGGAAAAGCTCACTGGTCATAATGCGAAGGTGCAACCCACTGACAATAAGCAGCGAACAACTGGTTCAATTCTGTTCAAAAATGTCAAGTCAGCCACGGAAATTGTAAATTCGAAATTGGCATAGCCTCAGCAACCTCGCTGGTATAACTTTCACCCATTTATATGGCACATTCATAAACTCTGTGTACATCATCGACATTCTCTGTTACATAAACATGCATTGATGTATATAACTTGTTTTGGTAAATCGAATTTTGTTATTGGATTTGGTCTTGATTCTATTAGTCATAATATGGATTTGATTGTTTTAAATCAGTTGCGATTGAATGTTCTGTTTCATCTATTATAGGCAAGCTGTTTTGCATTTCAAATTTTGAAACACGATCTATGTTGCGATCTGAATTGGTTATGATGCACATAAACGATGGTTGTCTGTTACAATTTTATTTATATATGACTTTGACCAACCCGGATACGATTTGGATTATGTTTAAAAAAAGGGTTTTGTTTTATATTTACCAAATTGTAAATTGATACAAATCATAACAGTCATGTGAATCCTAGCCATTCAATTCGTTATGGTCAGTCAACCCTGTTCTATTTTGAATTGGAATGACAGTGTATTTTCAGTTACGAATGGATCTATAAAACTAAAATGATCATGCCCAGGATGATGAATTTGTCTATAATTGGCTCAGACCCGATTTTATTTCACTGATACCCAGCTTATGGTTGTCAACATTGTTGGATCTTGACTATGTTACACCCAGCAATTGAAATCGATGGTGATTTTTGGTCAATACTGTTACGCATGTTTTGTTTTGAGTATATTGTAACAGCCTTCTCGTATTCGATTACAACAGAATGAATTCTGCCTATCTTTACTATGGATTGAAACGACATGAAATCTATGTATATTGCTACAGCTGTAACATATATGTTGTGTTCAATAATATCGATTATAGTTATGTTATGGCAAATCATATTTGATATGATTATGATTTTGTTCGATTATGGTTGATATGATTACTATTCTGTTTGATCATGGTAGTATTGATTACGATTACATCATATCTCATATGGCTCGATTCGTTGCTTGATTTCGTTTAATTCAAAACAGGCCTGTCAAAGTTTGACCATGTTTTATGGTCACTGAAAACAGAGCATTCTTTACTCTGTTTCGATTGCATTCATTTTGATATTGTTTGATTTGAATGATAATTTCACTTGAATTATTAGTAATTCGTTTTTGAGGATTATTAAGAGATGATTCGATTTGATTTTATTTGATTGAGATCTGGTCCTGTTTGCTATTTTTGACTAGCTACAGAATCAGATGATTCTGTAGCTAAGTCTGTGGAGTCGATTCTTTATTGTTTTCTTAATGAAATATCTTTCTAACTTAATATTTGTGTTCTATTACAGGCAAATTCAAATACGCAATAGATATGATGAGCAGTTAGGGGATGTTTTACAGATTCCACTTGCATTTTATTTCCTTAGTTTAGGTGATTTTGGGATATCTCCCAGATTGTGTAAAACTATTTGATATTATCCACAAGGAGGTTTTACCTTGTGAAGAGACCTATATATACTTATGATGTTTGTAATAATGTTCATCCTCAGTTGTGGGAGAACAAGGATATGGAGTTATAATACTGACTGGAGCAGAATTTGATGTTTTGTCATAGCTTTTGCTTTTCAATATATCAATGTTTTGTTTTATGTTGTGTATATCATTTTGTTTATGGTTTATGATTACTTTAGCTATCTAAATCATGTGCAAATGATATAATTTTAATCATTGTTATCCATATCTTGTTTCTTCCAAATAGATAAAAGACATAACAATTGTTAGTTCAGTTTGTGAATGATAGTTTTACCTTCTTCATAAATTGAATTGTTATATATAAGTTTTCTGCATAATAGGTTTCCCTTATTGCAGGAATTTATGATCATAAGATTGTTATGATTCTCTTTTATGTCTTGTTTGTCTTGTAAAACACTTCAAGAAGTAGCATAGTTGATCATTTACGAAAATCTTAAGGACTAAACGGTGTGAGTTTACCTCCTCCAACTAGCTTAAGGAGTCATCATACATAGGGCAGACTTGGAGCATTTCTAGGTTAATTAATCTTTTATTTATTGTTTTTATTAAGTAGTTTAATATAGATAGAAGTTTAATTAGATTTATATTAGATTGTTTAATTTCAGTAAATATATTAGATCGTTTAATTTCAGTAGTTTTTATTTATTTTTCATAAAATATAAAAATCAAAAAGAAATTCTTGGTTGTCT
>JASDQU010029211.1:26888-40390 GCA_032191745.1 Picea mariana | reverse complement strand
GAAATCTATGTATATTGCTACAGCTGTAACATATATGTTGTGTTCAATAATATCGATTATAGTTATGTTATGGAAAATCATATCTGATATGATTATGATTTTGTTTAGTTATGGTTGATATGATTATTATTTTGTTTGATCATGGTAGTATTGATTACGATTACATCATATCTCATATGTCTCGATTCGCTGCTTGATTTCGTTTAATTCAAAACATGCCTGTCAAAGTTTGACCATGTTTTATGGTCACTGAAAACAGAGCATTCTTTACTCTGTTTCGATTGCATTCATTTTGATATTGTTTGATTTGAATGATAATTTCACTTGAATTATTAGTAATTCATTTTTGAGGATTATTAAGAGATGATTCGATTTTATTTTATTTGATTGAGATCTGGTCCTATTTGCTATTTTTTACTAGCTACAGAATCAGATGATTCTGTAGCTAAGTCTGTGGAGTCAATTTTTTATTGTTTTCTTAATAAAATATCTTTCTAACTTAATATGTGTGTTCTATTGCAGGAAAATTCGAATTGGCAATAGATATGATGAGCAGTTAGGGGATGTTTTACAAATTCCACCTGCATTTTATTTCATTAGTTTAGGTGATTTTGGGATATCTCCCAGATTGTGTAAAACTATTTGATATTATCCACAAGGAGGTTTTACCTTGTGAAGAGACCTATATATACTTATGATTTTTGTAATAATTTTCATCCTTAGTTGTGGGAGAACAAGGATATGGAGTTATAATACTGACTGGAGTAGAATTTGATGTTTTTTTTATAGCTTTTGCTTTTCAATATATCAATGTTTTGTTTTATGTTGTGTATATCATTTTGTTTATGGTTTATGATTACTTTAGCTATCTAAATCATGTGCAAATGATATAATTTTAATCATTGTTATCCATATCTTGTTTCTTCCAAATAGATAAAAGACATAACAATTGTTAGTTCAGTTTGTGAATGATAGTTTTACCTTCTTCATAAATTGAATTGTCATATATAAGTTTTCTGCATAATAGGTTTCCCTTATTGCAGGAATTTATGATCATAAGATTGTTATGATTCTCTTTTATGTCTTGTTTGTCCTGTAAAACACTTCAAGAAGCAGCATAGTTGATCGTTTACAAAAATCTTAAGGACTAAACGGTGTGAGTTTCCCTCCTCCAACTAGCTTAAGGAGTCATCATACACAGGGCAGACTTGTTTCCAGGTTAATTAATCTTTTATTTATTGTTTTTATTAAGTAGTTTAATATAGATAGAAGTTTAATTAGATTTATATTAGATTGTTTAATTTCAGTAAATATATTAGATCGTTTAATTTCAGTAGTTTTTATTTCTTTTTCATAAAATATAAAAATCAAAAAGAAATTCTTGGTTGTCTTAAGACAGCAAATACATGAATTTTGCAGGTTTTAATTAAATCGGTAGTCTATTTATAGTGTACATTTGTGAATAAGAAATATTATAGCTGATAATTAGATAGCTGATTTGAATTATTATAGTAATAGTTAGTCAATTGTAAATAATAGTTAGAATAGTTTGATTTAGTCTTAATTTAATTTAGTAATTTGTTTTAATTAGGTTAGTATATTAATTAGTTAGTTTAGTTTGTTTCATTAGTTGTAATTAGTTTAGTGTCTTTTAGTTTGTTTTAGATAGTTTAATTTGTTTGTTAGTTTAGTTAGATTAGTTAATTTAGATCAGTTTTCTCTTTGGTTTTCTTAGGAGACCTTAGAGCGGCCAATGGAGCCGTTAAACTCGTCAGGGTGGTCCATTCCAAACAGCTTGGGTTATTTAGACAACCTCGGACCGGTTCCACTCTCTCAATTGACGGACAGACATTTTCGCCCATCAAAAAACCAAAAAGGGGAACATGGATCATTGATGTGGAACCTAGTGCCACTGTTGCTACCACCAAGCTCTAGCCTAGTGAACTAGACAAGCCAGAAGAAGGAGAGTGTCTCTTCCATTCACATATGTGGGTAAAAGGCACCCCATTGCACTTCATCATTGATAGTGGTAGCCAAAAGAAACTCATATCAGTAGAGGTCATCAAGTAGTTGACCCTGCCAACAACGTTTCACCCACAACCCTACACCATTGGATGGCTCTGCCAAGGATGTGATCTCCACGTCAGCCAACAGTGTCAACTGTCATACAACATCAAGCCCTTCAAAGATGAGGTATTGTGTGATGTTGCTCCTCTCGAAGTTTGTGATGTTATTTTGGGATAACCTTATTTATGGAAACATCATGCTGTATATGAGTCTAGGCCTCGTAATGTTATTATTAATTTGAATAGGAAATTGTTTAGGATACCTGAGGCAGTCCCACCTAGTGCTAGTTTATTGATCTCTGCTAAGCAATGCAAGAAGGTCATCTCTCAAACGGGGAAGTTTTTATTCTTCATGATTCACTCTCAGAATAAGAGAAAGATCACAACCACATCTAGGGTCTATGTGTCTGACCTCTCCACACAGCAGAAGCAAGTAGATAAGGTCGTGGAAGAATACTCAGATATATTCTCCTCACCTACAAGGGTACCTCTGCACTGCCAAGTCAAACACCCAATCGATCTGACCCCTGACGCACCACTACTCAATGGGACATTCTATTGTCGCTCTTTGTTAGAGAATGAGGAAATCAAGTGATATATCCAAGAACTACTACACAAGGGGCACATCATCCCCATCTCATCACCTTGTGGGAGCCCAATCGTGCTGGTACAGAAGAAAGATGGAACTTGGTGACTCTGTATTGATTATTGGGCTCTGAATAAAATCATAGTCAGAAACTGGTACCTGATTCCCCGAATAGAAAACCTCCTTGATCAACTCACGGGGTCCAAATACTTTAGTAAGATTGATCTTAAGTCTGGCTACCACCAGGTCCCGATAGAACATATAGATGTATGGAAGACTACCTTCAAGTCAAAGGAAGGCCTTTTTGAATGATTGGTCATGCCCTTTGGTTTGAAAAATGCTCCAGCCACTTTCATGAGGATGATGGATGATATCCTGCAACCATTCACCAATAATTTTGTAGTAGTGTATATGGATGACATTCTAATTTATAGAAAGACTTGGGTCAAACACTTGCATCATATTCAGCAGGTTCTGCACACCCTACAGTAGCACAAGCTATACACCAACTTGGAAAAATGATCCTTCGGAATGGACAGGGTCCATTACCTGGGATACATCATTGATCAACATGGCGTACATGTGGATCTAGCCAAGATCCAAGTCATATGTGACTGGCCAGCCCCAACAACACTCACTGAGCTTTGGATCTTCTTGGGCCTTGCCAAATTCTACCATAGGTTCGTGTTGGGATTCTCCCATATTGCATGGGCCCTCAGCCAAATAAACAAGGGTGGTGGTAAGGTGAAATTTGTGTGGGGTTGGTCCCAACAACATGAGTTTGATGATTTGAAGTAGCGCTTGTGCTCATCCCCAGTACTTTCACTACTAGACCTGCAACATCCATTTGAGATCGAGACAGATGCTTCAGACTATGTTGTGGGCATCGTTCTCACTCACCACGGCCACTCTGTGGCCTATCATAGTGAGAAATTGTTAGATACTATCTGTAAGTACCCTACTTACGACAAATAAATGTACTCTATTGTGCAATCTTACCATGAGTGGAGACATTACATTCTTGGGAAGGAGATAGTCATCCACACTGATCATAAGCCATTACAGTTCATGCAGACACAGGAAAAATTGTAGAATGACCACCATCAAAAGTGGTCCACATACTTGTAGCAATTCCACCTCAACATAAAGTATAAAATAGGAAGCACCAACCGCATCGCGGATTGCCTCAACATACCACCAGTCATGGCACTCACCACAGTGCTAGACTCTTGCAACCATGAGACATCTGGATGGCCCCAACTCTATGAGACAGATCCCATCTTCGCCACCACCTACCAAATGTTGGGTAAAAATGCAGTTGTTGATAATTTCCATCTTCAGGATTGTTGGCCCTTGACCAAGTTTTGAAGAATACTTGGTCATATTTGACCGTTTTTGGGACTACAACAACTTGCCAAAGATGGAGCACAACGTGAAGTGGAAATTAGGGAAACTAGACCTATTTTTGGGTCCCTTTAGGGTTTTGGGTTGATGTAATGGGAAAGGGATGTCAGCCTGTGGGTTCACCCATGTTTAGGTACATTTTGTAATCTATAAATAGATACTTAGGCAATGTAAGTAAGAGGAGGTAGTACATCTATGTGATGTATAGCTAAAGGCTTAGTGCTAGTTACTGGATCTGTGTGATTGAATGTATATTTCAAGTGCTCTGTGCATGATTGTAAGGATATTGAAAAGCTAAGTGCAAGTTGTTATAGTTTTGTGCTGAAGTGCAAGGAAGAAAGATCTAGCGAGTTGTGCAGATCTTTTGTCCTGTGCGAAGTAAGGGTCATTGAAGCTCTGTGTTGTAACCACTTGACTGAGATAATATAAAGAAGAATACTTTGTGGACATAGCCCCAGGGTGGGGGTGAACCATGGTAACTGTGTTTATTGTAATCTGTGCTTTGACCTAATGTGTTTATCTCCTTCTTGGCTAAGTGCTTGATGTGATTAAGTGGATTTAGTTATGCTTTGTTCTTCTGAGAAAGGAATGAATGTTAGATCTGATATATAAGATGCTTAATGTTTAATATGGTGAATCCAATCTATCTTGTTATATCTAAGTGCTAAGTCTTCTTGAATCTAAGTATATACTATGATGCTCTGTGATATCTGCGAAGTGTTGTAAGGGTTGAATATTGATGGATAAAACATGCTAGATAATTGCTAAGTGCTATAATAACATATCTGTGTCCCAGCTAAGGTTGCAGACACATGAGTCCTACAACCATCCCTACCTCTACCTCGGGTGAGACTTCATCTGCTTCGCAGGTGTCGCCAAAAGGGCCGATAGTTAGGGTTTTGTTAGTGCACTCTTGAGTGTTGAACCCTGGGTCTACCCCTATGCAAACAAATGGTTCCATTGTTGGGACCTGAAACTGTGATTGTTGGGAACTAAATAAGAAAAATCTTTGTGTGAAATAAGCTCTGTGCATAGATCTGTTTCCCTAGTGCGTAGTATTCTACTTAACTTGTGAAGCTTTGTGCCGAGAAAGAAAGGTCAGATCTGAAGGAAAGAGGTCAGATATGCAAGAAAAGAGGTTGATACTGAAGAAAAGAAGTGAGATCTAAACACTTTGTGCCCTAAGAAAGAAATTTCTACAAAAAAGAGGTAAGATCTATAAGCTCTAGCCTCTAGTAAAGGTAAGAATAGTTCAAGTTTTAGATATGAAATCTTTGTGCCCCGTGGAAGCAAATAAGTGAAAAATTTTACTTCTAACGTATGGATTTAGGTATGCTTGATTGTCTCAGCTTAAAAACTAGAGCATTTTTAGATAAAAGAAAGTTTGATATGAATAGAAATAGTGAAAGATATGTTATACCTATGCATAGAAAGATTTTTTGGACTAACCAATGGATGCAGGACCCTAGAAAGAAACTTTTGTAGGCTAGCCCTTATGATCCTAGCACACAGTACAAAAAGAGTTGGGGATCATTGAAGAGAAAGAGAGGATTAACTCTTTGCTACAATTGTAGAAGACTAGGACATCTTTCTAAGGAATGCCCTGGGAGAAACCCTAGTTGCCTATGTTGTAGAGCTATGGACCATGAAGTATTGGATTTCCCTAGAATGATTGCTAGACTTGAAAAGCTGAATATGGAACAAGTAAACTCTAAAGGAGATCAAGAGAATAAAATTATAGAAGAACCCCAAAAAGAATTAGAGATCGTGTTACTGAAAATAAAAGAAACCCTAGATGACCATAAGGATGTCAGTTTGTCAAAGATATTCAAAGAAAAGGAGAAAATAAAAGTAAGAATAGGATACTTTGACATTGATTTTTCCCTGGATGAGGGAACACCAATGAAAATTATGACAGAAAGCACTTGCGAAACCCTAGGAAGGCATGTTCTGGTCCCTTCACTAGAAACCATCAGATTGTTTAAAGGAAAATTGGTAACCCTATGTGGCAGAATTACCCAGATAGCTATGAGTACCCATGGAACTTTGACAAAGGAAGAATTCAAAGTTATTAAATTTATTGACGACCATGCTCCATTTCCATCTTTGTTAGGCAGGATCTGGGTTGAAAAAGACCAGATCCAGAGAACAGAAGAAAAGGATGCTCTAGAATAGAAGAAGCAAGAACTCATGAAATTTATGTCTAGAAGGATCTCCTACTTGATGAAAGAACAAGAGGAAATACCTAAGCCATTGAACACCAGGGACTTGGGTATCAAATTTATAAGAGCATTAGAGGAACCATAGAAGACCAAAATACCTAATCTATATGATGAAGGAGTATTACCTTTGGATCTGAAGAAAGAACCTAAGCAGTGCAAAGTGACTATGTCAAGAGAAGATAAGAATCAGAATGGAAAAAGGATGACCGAGAAAAATATTACTGGGAAAAAGGATAGGAAGCTAAGTAAGAAGAGGGATAAAATCAGAAAGTTGCAGAAGACTCCAGAGGAAACTTCGCAGAAGGGAAAATCACAGGAATCGAGCTTCGCCGGGATATCAGAACAACGACCTATGGCACTTCTCCATGGCACAGAAATATAGTCATTGGAAGCCAATAAAACCATTCGACTTCCACTCCAAATGGGTCAAAATGACTTTATGGCTCACCACTATACTGTTAGACCGCACCATATGGACAAAACATCAGTTAATGCAGCCTCTTATCCATTGCAAGCCGACCATTGCTAAGTTTCCCTACTTAGTTCGTTGCACCACACATGGAACATACTTTTTCTAAATGAGAATTTGAGCCTGGAACTTGAGATTACTTCACCCTACAATCATTGCATTGTTCCCATACTGTTCATCATAGTCTCTTAATTCATTTTCACACCTGAGCTAGTGGACCCAAGATTGTATTTCGGATGAGCTTAGCATTGTTGAGAGAGTAGTTGAAGAAGTTTTGATTGACTTAATGGCTGAGAGAGTCATGTCAGAAAGAAGGATATCTGCAGGTGTGCAAGCATCATCAAAAAGAGGATTCCAATATTCTCCCTCCACTGCTCATGGAGCAGGACCTTCCAGAACCACGACCGAGACAAGAACAAAGCACAAAGATGATATTGCAAACGCCAAGCTAATCCCATGCATTCTGCCAGTTTACATACCACCTTTGAGCAGCAATATTAACCGTAGCAGTGTACCTAGAGACTTTGAGTACACCTTGATCACCACGTATCTTCCAAAAGGGGTGCATGCAATACGTGTTGACCAGGATAAGCTCGCAGCACTGAAATTTAATGATTTTAACCTTGGAGATCGCAAAACCTACAACATGTTAGTTCCGCAGAAGTACTTAACCAAGAACAAAGGCATAAATCCTAAGATTTTCCCACATTCATGGACCCAAAACCTCACGCAATCCACACTGCTCAACGTAATGAAGATCCCTCACTTTGGCAGACACCAGGAAGTCAACACATGTGTCAAGTTGTTGTCGTCTTGCTACCACGATGGATACTTATGGTTGGATAGTCGCATCACTATGGATTCGACTCTGATCAATCAGATCACAGGGCTTATCATGCAAGGCCCTGACCCATAGGACTTTTACCTGGGAAAGACCTCAGACCAAGCACTAGCATAACGGATAAAAGAAACTTATGGTGATGTAGAGAAGGGTACGCGAGGCTACAAGGTAGCCTCTATCCAGAGTGGCCCAGTGCGCCTTGCCTGTCAGTTAATTGTGGGAAAGTTAGTTTGTAAGAAAAGACCAACATAGGTGATTGGCTTTGTATTTGAGCTCGTAGGGAAGTGCACCGAGGGACTACAGATGAATTAGGCACAGTATCTTGTAAACCAGTTAGAACTGGATTGCAGAGGAGCACAATACCAAGGGTATGAGTTCCACTTTAGTTGGTTTATCATACTCATTGCTTTCATCGCTTGGGAACTGCCAGAGGGAGCCACTTTTCTAGAGATCAAACCATTCAAACCACTATCCATGAAGTTATGTATGCTATGGTACTCCAGTGACATGAACAAGCAGTGGCAGTCCAATGATGTCTTCCACACCTATTTCAACCAACTGAAGAATGCAATTCAGTCTACACCATGAATAACCCAAAATGTACTTCATAGGTTTAGACCTTTGATGAAATTCAATGCGATGATGAGCATAAACAACAACTCCAATCCTACTACAAGATGACAGAAGATGACGTGGAGGAGATTACCAAGGAATGGTCGACAGACCTCCTTGTTGTAGCAGACCCCACAGACATGTCCAACGAGGAAATCCCTAAAGCTATACTGGATACACCTGGGCCAAGCAAGACTAAAAAGGATGACGAAGTTGAAGATATCCCTAGCACATCCACGAAGACTACTTTGATCTCACCTACAAAGGGAGGTTATGGTGATGAGCTAGGCAACACAGAAGTTGAGAAAAATAGAGGTGAGGTTACTCCACCTAGAGAGGAGGAGGATCCCTTTATGAAAAGAAATATTACACCACCAAAACCTTCCTCTTGAAAGAAATCTAGGGCCACCCGGACCACGCTTAAAACTACCCTTACCCTGGATGACTTTGGCTTCTTAATTGCTGCATTGAATGATGTTTTACTAGAGCTCACAAAAAAGAAAGAAGCAAAGCAGGAGGAGATATTCAACTGAATCAAGGGAGAACTCTAAGAAGTAAAGTAAGCACTCCAGTCTAGCGGAGCAGTTTCTACAGTGCCCTTGATAAGCATAACATAAGGAACAGGTGATGAGCCCACTCATCTACACTAGATCACTAATCAAGTTGAAGATTACCTTCGACGGGCTGAAGAAGACACAGCATAAGCCACCCAGGCTTTGATGCAAGAACATAAAGCACTTCTAGTAAAACGGAGTGAGGCAGAAAGGGAAAATATTTCCCTGAAAGTGAAGTGGGACGAGGAAAAGGCACAATTGCTAGCAGATAAACTTGAAGTGCAGAAAAAGTTTCACAAAGCACTTCACTCTGTGACAGTCATAGAAGTGAATATGGAAGACCGTCTCCCATAGTAGGTGACCCAACTGGAAGAAGTAATCTAGCAACTCCAGCAATGCATCATAGATCTAGAGCTATGCATTGTGCCCTAGACCCCCCAAGAAATAAGATATCTAAGAGAGGCCATTGCTCAAAGCACAATTGGATGATTAAAAACCTTTTCCCTGGAATGCAAGAAGTTGAGTGCTAGAAGCACCCAAACTTATGAAACCCTCTCAGAGAATCCAGAATTGTAGACATTAGAGGCACAACTCCAAGAAGTAAAGAAACTTGCAAACACGCTACAGGCGTAGATAAATACTTTGACCCCAGTCGAAAGAATGAAAAGGTTCGCAGAACAATGCACAACCCAACAACAAATACATACGCTGAAAAGTAAAGTGATGGAAGTTTCCCAACAACTTCAACCAATCCAAGAAAAGGCATGTCAGTTGTTCACTAAACTTGAAAGACAAGGAGCTGAACTCGAACAGGTTGTCATCACTGCATAACAATTCCTGGAAGGACCTCTCAATGACGCAGTGATCCAGGAATTCACTGAGCAAGAGGTTGTTGCACTACAGCAAGTCGAAGCAGCTCGAGCTAAGCTCGAGGCATTCGAGGCGGAATTGATCAGACCAGAGTAACTCGGGATGAGTCACAGATGAGTGTTGGGGGCCTGTTGGACCTTGACCAAGTTTTGAAGAATACTTGGTCATATTTGACCAATTTTTAGACTAAGACAGCTTGCCAAAGATGGAGTGCAACGTGAAGCAGAAATTAGGGAAACTAGACCTATTTTTGGGTCCCTTTAGGGTTTTGGGTTGATGTAATGGGAAAGGGATGTCGTCCCATGGGTTCACCCATGTTTAGGCCCATTTTGTAATCTATAAATAGATACTTAGGCAATGTAAGTAAGAGGAGGTAGTACATATATGTGATGTATAGCTAAAGGCTTAGTGCTAGTAACTGGATCTGTGTGATTAGATGTATATTACAAGTGCTTTGTGCATGATTCTAAGGAGATTGAAAATCTAAGTTCAAATTGTTATAGTTTTGTGCTAAAGTGTAAGGAAGAAATATCTAGCGAGCTGCATAGATATTTTTTCCTGTGTGAAGTAAGGGTCATTGAAGCTCTGTGTTGTAACCACTTGACCGAGATAATATAAAGAATAAGACTTTGTGGACGTAGCCCCGGGGTGGGGGTGAACCATGGTAACTGTGTGTATTGTGCTCTATGCTTTGATCTAATGTGTTTATCTTCTTCTTGGCTAAGTGCTTGATGTGATTAAGTAGATTTAGTTATGCTTTGTGCTTCTGAGAAAGGAATGAATGTTAGATCTAATATATAAGATGATTAGTGTTTGATCTGGTGAATCCAATCTATCTTGTTGTATCTAAGTGCTAAGTCTTCCTGAATCTAAGTATATACTGTGATGCTTTGTGCTATCTGTGAAGTGTTGTAAGGGTTGAATATTGATGGATAAACCATGCTAGATAATTGCTAAGTGTTATAATCATGGATTTGTGTCCCAGCTAAGGTTGCAGACACCTGATCCCTACAACCACCCCTGCCTCTACTTCGAGTGAGACTTCATCTACTTCACAGGTGTCGTTGAAAGGGCCAGTAGTTAGGGTTTTGTTGGTGTGCTCTTGAGCATTGAACCCTGGGTCTGCCCCTGTGCCAACAAGGACAGGTTGTTGTGTCATCTGGGCCATATTTGTGTTCCATCAAGTGAGCGAGTGAAGCTAATATGGGAATCCCACTATAGTTGGGTGGCAGGACACTTCAATGTTGAAAAGACAGTGGTGATGCTACAGAAACATTTCTACTGGTTGAAACTTCGACAGGAGGTCAACAAGTATATCAGGTCCTGCACTGCCTGCACTATTGCCAAACTAACCACTAAGAAATAGGGCCTGTACACCCCTCTTCATACTCCTGATAAGCCATGGGAATCCATCTCAATGGACTACATGTCGGGTCTCCTATCCACCAAGAGGGGAAATGACCTTTTTTTTTTGGTTGTTGATCGCTTTTCTAAGATGGTGATTCTGGTTGCCCGCAAGAAGAGCATCACCACAGAGGCCACTGCCAAGATCTTCTTTGAAAAAGTCTGGGTACATTTTGGCATCCCACAAACCATTGTCTCATATTGGGATAGTCAATTTCTCATCACATTCTTGTCGAGCCTCTAGTCACTGTTGGACACCAAGCTCACCAAATCCACGGCCTTCCACCCCTAGATAGATGGCCAAACCGAGGTTGTAAATCGAATGATTGTTCATATCCTTCACATGTATAATTAAAATCACCCTCGCACATGGGATGAGAGCATTCCCTATGTCCAACATAGCTACAATCGATCCCTGCATAACTAAACCGACCACAACCCCTTTCAGGTGGGGTTGGGATTCCAACCATTGGGTCCCATAGATGTTGCACTTCCCCTTGCGGTCACCTCGACTGACTCATCTCCTACTCCAACTAAAGCTGAAAAAGCCACCCGGTTCATTGATAAAATCTAGCACATCCGCCAATAGGTTCAGGATATCCTACAGGAGTCCAATGACAAGTACAAATAGTGCCATGATCAACATTGAGTGCCACATAAGTTTCAGGTGGGCGAAAAATTTTGGTTGTACTTGCAGAAGGAATGCCTTATAGGACCCCATTGGAATATTCACCCACTCCATTATGGGCCTTACACTATCAACAAGGCCATGGGGGATAATTCTTTTGAGCTCAACATTCCTCCTTTCTCCAGTCTGCACCCACTGTTCAATGTGGATCTCCTTTGCCCTTATTTCCCACCATTATTGGACACATCAGAAGTAGAAGAAAAATTGACACCAACAGAGATCAACCCCGACTGCATACAATAGGAATCCAATGATCAGATTGTGGACACACAAATCAATGCACTCGACAATAAAGGATTCATCTTTATCGAGTTGTCAAAGCAGGGCAACTCTTGCACCAACGCAAGTGGCTCACTCAAGGCCAAATTCAGCAGAAATTTCCTCATTTGATGGGGGAACTCAATGTAATGGAAACCATTTATTCCCAAGGATGGAGGATTGATCCATATGGATGTTGTTGGCCACCCACCTTTTCCAACTGGCTCAAAATAGTTTTTTGACAATTTTAGCAATTTACTTATTTTAGCAGTTTTAACTTTCGGGGCCATTTTGAGGGACTAAATGAAGGTTTTTTAGGATCTATATCCCCAATGATATCTAAAGTAATTATTTATGCCTCAAAATGAATCTCCTCAATGGTACCTTTCCAACGGGCTATCAAACTCCTAAAATGGAGATCGTATGTAAAAGTTACGACCCCAGGAAGTTGATGTACTAACTTACCCAAACGGGGCCCACATGACTTAAAATGCCTTCAGAGCATCATTTGAAATTCTTTTTTATTGTAAAAATGCCTTCAGAGCATCATTGTAACCTTCTTATTGCGAATGCGCGTAGCCATCACATCTCTTCTCAAAGATAAGCCGCCACCATTCTAGCAAGCTTGTTTCCACTGCATTTTACAGTTTCATCTTATTTTGTTATTGAATAGAAAACTAGTTTTACTATATCTCTGTTATTTTGTGTTAAGAACCTTTTAATAATCTGTATTCATTTCTTTCTTCTCATAAAATTTGGATCAGTTCACCTTGTTAGGGGGAGTATGTGAATGTCACATATCTGATAGTCACATATCTGATACATATCTAATACAGTGGTATGTTTGGTTGCATGTTCAATAGGCAGAGTAGCAGTCCAGGCAAAGAGTGCAAAGTGCAGTTCTTCAGGTTCAAGGTTGCCATCAATGCCAAAGGGGGATATTGTTGGCATACTTACAGACAGAAGACAACGTGTGTGTATTTTTCATTGCAAGAGAAAATCTGCACGATCAAAAGCGCAACGATAATGGCATAGAAATGATCAACAATGAAGAGAAATAGTGATCGTTGGATTCCATTCAGAATTCCCGATGATCGTCAGATATGAATTCAGATAGGAGGAGTGCGCAGTAGAAGAGAATAGATCTCAGGCGTCATATTTGAGCCTGAAGACTGACCGTCATTGGATCCAAAAGAAGGAGCACGATCTTTACATGCAAGATGAAGCAGGCTTACAAAGTCCCAAAAGCAGGAGGACCGTCCATCTTCAATAAGTACACGTGGCGAGTGATTATAATTTCACTGACTTACACATTAGAGGATTCAACAGAGCATGGTGTGGGAACTCGCAATATGTGATATCCCGAAACGATCTAGGCCGTCGAATTGAGGATTGATCTGAACCCTTGGATTGAGGGTTCTAGACAGTTGGATGTATACTACACGTGGTGAAAGGTCAGCTTTTCGCTGACTGGAAATTCAAAGGAAGGAGATGCTCTATCCTTTGAAATCGTGAAATGAGAAACCAT
>JASDQU010029211.1:12803-24139 GCA_032191745.1 Picea mariana | reverse complement strand
CCTTGCAAGATATCAAACTTCAACACAAAACTTGCACAAATACCAACAGCTAAATCTCAAGCTATCAATGGAAAACACATGAGCAAAACAAACTATGCTCTGATACCACCTGATTTGAAAATAGTGTGCTGACTTGTTATGCTATGCAAGCACCCTCTACTTCATTAAAATAAAACTTTACAGGACCTTGCTCCATGTGTTAAAATATACAAGATAAATTATGTGTTAAGTTCATGCTTCTTTTAAATGGTTATGTGTGAGGTCTTTGCAAGATTAAATATGTTGTTTTCATAAATACAAAAGAAAAAATAACTTGCAGCAAATAATAACCAACAAACACTCACAACAAGAACAACATGATAAAGGAGTTCACCCCTCTCCGAGCTACATCTCCTTGAGCCTCCATCAATGGACTTGGATATTTGGGATTAATTTGTCAAAGATTCTTTTACAATCTACTGCTCAACTCCAATGGAAATTATGGCTGTACCATTGGGTTCAGAATACATAAAAACCCCAAAAATGACTAATAGAACTTTGAAAATGGATCGTGGCTCATCTGGGCATGACCTCTTCTACATGTGGCCTTAAGCTTCCCTGAGCTTCTCTGTGGAAAAAAAACCTGTAAAAGTCCTCAAATGGATCTAAAACCTATCCCAAAGTGTTCATAGCATAATAATTAGCCAAAAATGATTATTCAATCACAAAAAACAAACATAGGCTCATCTGAGCATGACCTCAAACAATGAGGGCTTCAAGCTCCCTGGAGCTTCCTGAAACTTCAATGGTTAAAAAACTGCAAAAATAAGTCTTCAAATGGCTGTGAAAATAGTGCCAATGGATTCAAAACGTCCAAAAACCCCTAGCTGGGCTTTTACGGCACCTCATTCGGCCAAAAAATGAAGAAGATAGGCCTCCTGCCATTCTCTTCCTTCAAGCTTGTTGTCTCTGGTTCGCCAAAACACACCTCTGTACGTTCAACCAAGAACACATGCATTTTTATGTGCTTAAACCCAGCATCGAATGAAACTGCATAACGGTGCAGACTGTAGGATGGTTAGGGTGCACCCAACCCCTGACCGCCAAGACCGTGGGCATGTGGTCACCATATGACCTTGCGCTATCGAAAAAGGGGGCTAAGTTTCAAAACGAATGTGGTTGTGAAAAGTGGCGGCATATGGTGGTATAACCATTTTCAAAAAACTAATTCTTGTGCATGCTCCGTATGTGGTCACATGGAAAAACATATAAAATAGGGGGCTGGGGCTAAGCCCCAGCCCAACCCCCGTGCCAACCATACAATAAGTCAAACATAAATATATTAAAACCCATATATATATAAAGTGACATAGTGTGGCATGTTGGTTGGTCGGACTTTGTTAAAACAATGTACGGTGGGAGGAGGCCCACGGTTCGAACCCCACGGAGTCCATAATATTTTGAAATAACAACCAATACAACGATGCCACGTGGCAGCCCATGACTGGGCCACATGACACCACACCATTTATCAAAATGATGCCACATGTCACATCGTGATTCACCCAAATATGCCAATAATTGAATGCCATGTCATTGTACGACCTCTACCACGTCAGTGTACGGCCTCTGCTACGTCAGCATGTATGGACTATACAGACTGTACAGTCAGCACAATTTTTTTACATGTTTGGAGATTCGAATAGATCACGGAATCTCTCTCATCCGACGTCCATTTGAACCCAAATGATTTGCATTGGGTTTGTGATGACAAGGGCTACGTACCCATTCGTTTTGAGGCAATTTCGAGAACTTTGGTTTTTGAGCCAAATTTTGACCCGTCCAGATTTTGATCATTTGGTGAGTGGTCATAGAGCATGGTCACATCATCGAGAGTTGGAGGGAGGAGATAGTGTGGCCAATCTCTATTTCAGCGATCGTGACATGGAGAGTCAAGACCCTTCATCACAAGAATGCCAAAATGAGGAATCACGAAATCAATTCTGCTTGGCATTCGATCACATCCAGTGGGGATATGAGATAAACGCGAGACCATGTGGAATTAATACAATGGTGTTGATTAATCATAAATATGATCGAAGGGCTATTGTTGCACTTCATATTTAATTGATCAGTTAGGATTCAGTTAGCAGAAATAAATCATAGTTATTGGATGTTTGTCAATTCAGTTGCCGAGGTGTTTTCTTAGAGATTCAAGGTGTAACTAAATAGGTGGAATAAGATAAAATGGAAACGCAATGACTGTGGTAGGTTGGATGTTCGAAATGGAAAAATGAGTTGAACTATAATAAAGGTAAAATTACAGTATGCATAGTGTGAGATAAAACCCAGAGAAGTTGAACAGACAGAAGTAAGAGCAGAAATGCAGAATAGTTTGAAGCAGAGTAGAACTGCAGAATAGATAGAAGTAGAGCAAATTGCAGAATAGATAAAAGAAAAGAAGAATTACATAATAGATAGAAGTAGAGAAGAATTGCAAAATAGACAAGAAGGGGTAAGAAGTAAGACACCTGTATTGTTTGTTATTCAATCATTTATTCTTAATCAGGGAGGTAGGGTGGTGCTAGGGAGGACTGTAGTCCTTTGTTATTCAAGTTGGTGCTTGAATACTGAAAGTTGGAGCTTTCATCTGGTTGTGGCTAGAAAAACAGGGTGACAGGGTGGTTCTTGGGAAAACACATATTTTTCTATATACAAGTTGGTTCTTGTATAAGTGGAAGTAGGTGCTTCCATCCAGTTGGTGTTGGAACACTCGGGGAGTTGGTGCGTCCTTCTAGTGGGTGCTAGAGAAACCAGAGAGTTGGTTCTCTCAACAAGTTGGAGCTTGTAAAAAAGAGGTAGTAGCCTGAGTTTTAGTTGGTGCTCAAACATAGATGATGTACAAAACTTAAAAGACTGTCTATCATCCGAAGAAGAAGAGGTTCTCTCCCTTTATGGGTTTCCTCATGAAAATTTGTCTTTGTGTATGTCTTATGTGTGACTGATGTTCATTACTCATGTTTTTAATATGTTGTATAATATTGATGGTCACTTGGAAGAGATTAAAAATTGTTTGAATATTCATATATTGTTTAAGCATAGTAACAATTGATTCACCCCCCCTCTCACTTGTCTTAGTATTTTCAACAGTAATGGAAGGGGAGCACTATTTTTTAAGAATGAAAAGTGTCAACCCATAAAACAAAAAATTAGGAAGGCTTAATCATCAGCCTGTGTAGGATGACTTCAAGAGTAACAACACATGTAAAAAGAGGGAAAAACACAGTGAGTAGGATCTAAAGACAGGAAAAAGACTAAAACAAGACCGAGGAAAGAAACCAAAATCATAAGCTTCGATCCCCAGTATGGTCACCAATTTCTGTTGTAGGAAAATTCCCCTGCAGACAGGTGAATGTCCTCTTGGATCTTAGACCCCTATGACCAAGACAAAAAGGTGATAACTTTGAACACCTTCATTCCTTTAAACATAGCTAAACTAGTCAATAGATAAGAGGAATAAATTATGAGCACATTTTTATGAAGTTTGTCCTCGCTCAGTCCAGGTTGAGCATGATATTAATTTCCTTCAATGAGTCCTACAATCCAATAAAAAACAAAGACCAAACATACTTCCTATTCTATTATGATTAGTTTAAAACTAAATTCATCCAAAGAGACAAGTCCATGCAAATGTAAACCAACTTGAAGGAAACATTCCAAGAACATGTATTAATGAGTACAAAACAAGGTGCTTACAAAATGTAGATGCATATGCAACAACCTCACCAAGTTCTCCTTGTCGAACCCCTTGCTCGAACAATCCATGATCAAAATGAAAATACTTTTCACTGATTATTCCCCCCTCTTTCACCATGAGAATGCCTCCTTATATAGGCTTTGAGAGGCTAAACCACCTTAGATATTCTTGGGATAAGTTGAGGATATGGATCCATTAGTTGTGGAACTCCCCTTAGATCTAGCCTTGGACTTGGATTCGAGCCAAAATGACTCAGATATTTATCAGTTGTCCTTAGAGATAAGGGGGATTTGTCCCCAATATTTTCTCAACAGATCGACGCTCCCTCAAGGTTGGCCACAGAGTGTTGTAATGCTTCCTTATAAGAGGGAAAGGAGTGCTAGCGCTCCTTGCAAGTGGTCAGGGGAGCATTGATCTCCAAAAATACTTTTAGGATGGTAATTCCTCAAGGTAAAATCTTGTAAACTTTGCCAAATGATACATTTTCTTCTTCTAACAAGTCTAAGAGGATGTCCCAAGTGTTCTTGTGATGTCATTCATGATGTGACACATGTGAGGCAAACATATAACTTTTACGACACTTGCGACAATGATAATGAGACATTGTCGNTGTAGACTTTTCGAAGCAAGGGTATGGAGTCAAAGAACCTAGTAGAAGCTGCAAACAACCATCAAACAAATTTTATGACATGTTTCAAACCCAAGGCATGCATACCTATGCTTGAGTGATAAATGAATTTTTAACGTATGGCCCCCACAAAATACACTGCGGATCCATAATTATACTGACTTAAGGGTATAGCCACCAAAGATACAATGTAGATCTATACTTCCATGACATGAACTGATCGTAGAAACCACTTGATTATCAGTCAATGAGGTAAACCATTAAAAAGTGCGAGGGAAATCACTGGTGATGTCAATGAATCCCAAGGTACCCTAGTAGAATCCAATGAATGTGAATAGTTGATTTGAAGTCGAACATTCATGGAATCATCCGATCAAAGGTAAATGATGTAAACCCACTATCGGAAGTGAGAAGGCCTGCCATTGAGGTATGCGGGTCCCAAGGTACTAATTGGTTTCTAATTCTAAGTGTTGGATGATGTGTTGAAGTCGATAGGACAAGACTCATCGAAGGAGGGCCTTGATGTATCACCCATTAATGACATAAAACTATCATAGAGATGTAATATGGTGAATCAAATGAGTATGGACTGACACGGGTAATGAAACTAGAAATTTGAGATGGTTGACTCTCGAGGTGGATACTTCCCTTGAACATTGAGGAACAAACAAAAAAAACATGACATGGACCAAAAAATGATGCAGTGGATATTGTGACTTTTTTCGAGTGACCCAAAGGAGTAAAGAAACGCATAGGATTGGTTTAGTGCATAGGTTCAATAGGTTGAAAATCTATGTGAAGAAAATGTGCCGTGTTCAAGGGCGACTACAAGAGTGACCTGTGATGTTTCCAAAAAATGGCTTGGCTTGCTTCCTTCAATTTTTTCCCCCATATAGATAGAAGAGTACCTATTTTTATTTTTATGAGCTCGACGAGGATAAAACATGCTCGATATAACTCACCTTCAGTAATTCCCTCTTCCTCTTCTTGGATGTAGAAGGTATATCAACTTTGGAAGATGATGTAAGCATCTGGGAGGTAGGAGTAACATAGTTTTTTTGAGAGAATAGGTTCATATTTATCTTCTTTATCAGGCTCAAAATCTTCTACAGAAACTTCTCTAAGTATTTTATGGGGGATTTCAAGATCACAAGACAATTGGAATGGATCCAAAGTGCTTGGAGATTTTACATTGGGTTTTCCACTTGTACTTCAGGTAATTATTTGAAAAGATTCCCCTTTGAACCGATTGGATCCTCTTCAATTTGTAGGGACTGAATGAAAGTCTTTCTAAAATGTATATTGTAACTTATTAGGTTGAGAATCAACAGGTGTTGAAGGAAATGGGGAATTATCAGCAAAACTTTTGGTTTTCTTACCCAATGCGGCTGCAAGGAAATCAACAATTTTCTTGTCCTTTTGATCAGAAAGAGAGATAGTTTGAGTTGGATGGTTTGGAGTCTTTGGAGAATGATTCTTAGATGGAGTAACATCCCTTAAATCAACTGATCTCTTGTTGTTCTTGACTATGAGATGGGGGTTTGATAATTGGTAAAGGACTTCATCCCATGTCTTTCCTTATTTTGTCAATTCAGTTATGACAAGAATTTTGATGAGGCCATGGTGGAATAGACTGTTGTGAGGGTTGGCCAAGTTTTTACAAACTTGGGAAGACATTTTTTCAAGACTTTTCAATAAGTAGAAAGTAAAATTCACGGGGTTTATTAAATTAGAAATGGGCCAACAAACGAAAATGGAAAGCTTTGAAAATAAAGTACCTACCTTCACAAGTGATAATCCTGGTAATTACAATTAGGGTTTTAATCAATTCATCCTTGATCTATTATTTGGAGTACCCTTTGGCTCCAGAAATGTTTTGAAATTCATGCTTGAATACTATGTTATATCTTGGACATGGTAATTGATGGTGTTTGAACCATCGATCCCCAACCCATGGAAATTTTGTGGCTGATGCAATTGATTCTTCAGAGACCAAGAAGGAAAGAGACCCTACACATTCCAGTCTCCCATCGAACCCAAGAGAGAATTGTAGTGATATTTCATCGTCATGGCCCTACAAACTAGCCAAGAATGGTCCCCACCCTGCGTGAAGGAAAATCTCTCTACACTCTGCGAATTTGAGAATGGACAAAAGATCAACATAGGAGGAAGGTTCATAGAGTTTAGGCATGGTTACAATGTGGAAGATGAGTAGAAGAAAGGAATTGGGCAGAGGATGAGTGTGAAACAGAAAGCAGGGGATGAGTGGAATGTCAATTGGGAAAAAACACCCGATTTTTAATGTGATTGAGGTGGAAATAGTTGAATTCATGAGCGAATTCATCACACACAATTTCCATGTGTGACTATGATTTCACATCATTTGAATTTTGAATGGTGTACTTTGGAGGCAATTGCAATTATGTGTGAATTAGATCAATTTCCAAGTCTTTGACTTGGACATTTGATCATAAAAATGCATTAAAAAAGTTTTAATTCAATTATCAACATGAATTTTAACAACATACCATTCAATTAATATTAACTTACCATTGCAATAGGTGTATCAATTCGAACGATCATTTATGCATGCAATCATGGTCATTTATAGTATATACATACCTCATCTGATCCTCCATATGGTGCTTCATCCGATCATCCAGATGGCACCCCATCTGGTCTTCCAAATGGCACTCCATATGGAAATCCATATGGAACTTCATATGGTACTCCTATGCAAGTAGAAATTATCCCCATTATAATGGATGTTCACCCATAGCACTCAACTTGGGAAATTTCTGACAGTCATGGTGAATAGGAGCATGGATAGGATAAGTGTGAATAGGATGATCCACTGTTAATTGTCTTATCATCGTTCTTGTAACACTATAAAACAATTTGTTCCTCTGTTCATAGGCATGTAACACAAATCTGTAGTGAGCATCTAACAGTCTGTCATTGATCTGTAATTGAAATAGAGAACCAGTTAAGCAGTCTTTCATTAAAAATGTATAGCAAGCTTATAACACATAGTGATGTCATCAATATAGAATTTATCATTTTAATAAAAACAATTGCTAATATAATAGCCCAGAATATCATGAAAACAATATAACATAATTTTTATAGAGATTCTACTTCTTCTTCTCATGGATTATAATATAGATGGGAATTATTTATCATTTTTCATCTCAGGAAACCCCTCCCCCACTCCTATGTATTGTGACACCTCACAATAAAAAATATAGGGAACCAATCAATTCTCCCACTAGATTAAGATTTACAGCTTGCCAAGTGTAGAGATAAATTTCACACATTGGTCTGACAATGCAGTTAAAATATGGCCCCACCTATAGGACATAACATCCTACATATAGTTAAGAAAAGGTAGGTGAGCGATTCTTAGGATAGTATTAAAGTTAGTTCCCAATGGTAGATTTATGGACTTCATTGACCTTTTCTTAACCATGCATACTTATTTTTAGCTTTGTCTACAAGTAATGTCGTACATCAGGACAATTTTAAATATTTAGGAATTTTATTTATTGTTTTTCAGATCATCACCCTCATTAGTTAGAATGCCTCACTGCCAACAAGCCCGTTCAGTACCCCGATGAGTTTACCTAGTCATATCATAGGCCAGTATCCATTGTCAACAGACTTGTTCAATATCCCGATGGGTTAGCCTCTTACACCCTTTTACAGTAGAGACTGGTCCACCATCTTTTAAGATTTGTATATAAAGATTTCATTTTGCAAGAAGATGGGGAGACAACTCTAATTTTTTTTATATAAGATTGGGATGGTATTTATGTTAGAGGATGACTCGTCTTTATGTATTCCTTATAGATTTTCCTAATGTAAGGGGTAATTAAGTGGATGTAGCCTATCTAAAGATATGGTATAATCAAGCATTTTTAGTGTGTAGTGGATGGTACCATTGGAAAAGACAAGAAAGGTATCTTCAGGCTCAACTCACTTTTTTTCTTTTAAGTTATACTGATGTTTCCATGGCTAACCGCTAATCATACCTTCTTTCTACTCTTTCATAAAGATACTTTACTCACCTACTCAGGGTTCTTGGAGAAATTGTATGAGTAACCTCTAGGTTTGAAAAGACAATGTGTCACTTCTTTATATCTTCTAGTGGAGGAGGTTAAGAGAAAATTCCATTAAATATGCCTTGAGAAAAAGGAAGATATAAATCCGAAAAAAATATGGCTAATTCACAACAAGCAATAATACAAATTCATTATTCAAATAATTCTTAAGCAGACAACAAGGTTCAAATATAGAAATATCTTTTTTGAAGGAAAATATTTTCCTTTTTGTCTCCTTGAAATTGTCCACTTGTGGTGAAATAAATACCTGCAAAAATATCTAAAATTGTTTGTCAACAATAACACACTTCAAATTGTTTACATATGTACAATCAAAATTCAAAAAAAGTTTCAAGAACAGGGGGAGGGAGAGGAAACTTCCCCATCCACTAAGGCCAATGCCTTGTCAGTTGACATGACCTGTAGAAAATCTTCTTTGGAAATGGGTCTGTGGTAATGTTTAAGTCAATGTCCATTCACTATGAAAGAGACTTGTCCATCGTCAATTTTTTTAAACTTAACATCCCCATTATCATACATGGTAAATACCTCATAAGGACCCAACCACCGAGTGGTAAGTTTTCCTTTAAAAGTTTTGAATCAGGAATCAAACAACAAAGCTCAATCACCAGGTTGGAATTGTTTCTTCTTAATAAATTTGTCATGCCACTTGCTCCTCTGGTTTTGAACTAACAATGTTCGTTCGATAGCATCTTGTCTAATCTCATCCAACTAGTTTAATTGTAGGGATCGTTGTTGTAGGGCTCGTTTTTTTTGTGCCTCATCTAGGTTTAATCCCAATTGTGCGGCAATACATAAAGTCCTTACTTGGAATTCAATTGGTAGAAGTACTTGTTTTCCATACACTAGTTTGTAGGGGGTATGCCCAGTGGTGTTTCTCCAGGTGGTACGTTATGCCCACAAAGCCTATGGAAGTCTATCAGCCCAATATCTATGGTGTAATTGAACATTTTTTGTTAATATAGTTTCCAAAACTTTGTTTGTGAACTCTACTTGACCATTATCTTGTGGGTGGTATGGATAAGACTTGCAATGCTTGATCCCATATTTCTCCTTCAATTCCTTCATAAACTTAGAAGTGAATTGGGTGCCATAGTCTGTAACAATTTCATGAGGAACACCAAAGCAGGTAAATATGTCTTCATAAATAAATTCAAGAACAAATTTTTCAGTATCCCTAAATAAGTGTTTTTCCTCTACCCGCTTGGTGACATAATTTGCACAAACTGAAATATAATTCTTCTTACGAGACATGGGTGAAATTGTTCCTATAAAATCAAGGTCCCATTTCTCGAAAGGTTCTATCATAACTTGGGAACATAAGGGAATTTCATCAATTGATGTGGGTCTTCCTATCCTTTGACAGTTATCGTAACTCCTCACATATTTGGAAGCATCCTTAAAAATGCTAGGCCAGTAGTAACCTGAATGTAACACCTTATATGTTGTACGTTTGTCAGAAAAATGGCCACCACATGGTCCATCATGATAATTTCATAGGATTTCTGGTATCTCATCTTCTCAGACACATATAATACTAATCAAGTCTAGTCCAGTACGAAAAATTTCATGGCCAACCCAAGAGTAGTTAGCACTTTGCATGATAATTCTACGCTTTTCATGAGGTGACAAATGAACTAGTAACTTCCTAGTAGCCAAATAAGTTTCCATGTCTGCAAACCATGGGTTATTTACAGAGAGGGAAAATAGATGCTCATATGGAAAAATATCATCAACATGAATATGATCACCCTCATGTTTTATGCATGAAAGAAAATCAACTACTAAATTCTCCTTTCTAGATCGGTCAAGGACAATGATATTGAACTCTTGCAATAACAGGATCCACCTATTCACTCATCCATTGGTAATGGGTTTATTCATGAGAAATATAATGGCAGAGTGATTTGTATGTACAAATACTTTGTATCCTATGATATAATGGAGACATTTATTGATGGCATGGACAACTTCCAAGAATTCCTTTTCAGTAAATGTATAGTTTAACTCGGCAGGGGACAAGTTCTTACTCACAAAATAGATTGCATAGGACCGATGGTCTTATTTCTTCCCTAATACTCCTCCTATTGTAGTATCAAAGGCATCAATGGATATGTGAAATGGAAAGGACCAATTGGGTCCCCTAAGAACTGGTGCCACAGATAATTTATCTTTTAGAGTTTCAAAGGTGGTTTGGCGCTGGTCAGTCCAAAGAAAATCAACATCTTTTATCAACAATACAAACATGGGTGCAAAAATCTTTGTGAAATTATCAATAAATCATTTTTAGTATCTAGAATGTCCAAGAAAGATTCTTACCTCTTTTTGAGTCTTGGGGAGTGTAAGTTTGACGATTACCTCAATCTTAGCAGTATCCACTTTAATCCCTTCAGATGAAATGTGATGTCCTAAGACTACTCCTTCAGTCAATAACATTTTACATTTTTCATGACTTAAGGATAGGTTCATTTCTTGACATCTTATAAGGAATTTATTTAAATTATCTAGGGCTTCCTGGTAAGTATTTACATATAATGTAAATTCATCCATGTATACTTCCACACAATCATGAATAAGGTCAACAAATATCCCTAGTACTGCTCCTTGAAATGTGGCAGGAGCATTACACAAATCGAATGGTAAGACCCTATAGGCATAGATGCCCAAAGACAAGTGAAAATAGTATTGTCATGATCCTCGGGTGCTATGAGAATTTGGTTGTACCCACTATATCTGTAACACCCTGTTTCCCCCAGTCTGTAAATATAACTATAGTGGCCAAGGACTATGGCAAACTCGAAGGTATGAATGTTTGATTTCATGGACCTTTGTATAAAAGGCCGATGAATGT
>JASDQU010029210.1:7731-19958 GCA_032191745.1 Picea mariana | reverse complement strand
GATCTATCAGATGCTTGATGAAGCCCTAATAACTTACAGAAAAATATTATATATCCCAAGTTGTGATGAATTGAAGAGTTTCACAATGGAAAAACTTCACAAGAGACCATATATTGGTCATCCAGGTTATCAGGAAATGATCACGGCCACTAGGAAACAATTCTATTGGCCTGGATTGAAAAATGACATAGATGACTATCTAGCCAAGTGTCTAGAATGCTAGCAAGTTAAGACAGAACACCGACACCCAGTAGGGTTGTTACAACCTCTACCAATTCCAGAATGGAAATGGGAAACCATCTCCATGGATTTCATCATCGGATTACCAAAATTGGCCAAGAAAAATGATGCCATCATGGTAGTGGTGAACAAATTCAGCGAGTTTTCTCATTTCATCACTGTCAAGTAAAATTTTAAGGCAATAGATATTTCCAACATCTTTTTGGCACAAGGGAATACCTAGGGTTCAATGCCACAACAATTCAATAAAAAATCCCTAACTACCAGCCCTTTTGGCAACACCTGCGAAGCAGATGAAGTCTCACCCAAGGTAGAGGTAGGGGTGGTTGCAGGACTAAGATGTCTGCAACTTTTGCTGGGACACAGATCTATGATTCTAACACTTAACAGAGCACTCAACAGTTAACATCCATCAATATCTAGTTCTTAATTACAATGTAGTTAAACCCTAATTACAAAGTATCACAGTATTCATTCAGATCTAAGATATTTAAGCACTAAGCATATGCACATAATTCATATCTAACATCCATCCATATTATTAAGAACTAATAATCAACAGATCTATCTATCATTCATCTATATTAAGAACTAAGCAAGTAAACACATAAACACATCAATACATCACAAAAATCATAACAACACATCATGTACGTGGTTCACACCCACCCTGGGGCTACGTCCATCAACTCTTCTCTTCTTTATTATCTTTGGCCAAGATTATTACATGCACATAGGATCCAAATCCTACTCCACAGAAGACATGATATATGCACGCACTCTGCCAGATCCTCCTTCTTCTATCTAGGGTACAACACCAAGCCTTCACACAATCTCTTATAGTTACTTGCGCTAGCCTTTCAAGCCTCACACAGTATGCACAAAGAACTTACAAATTTCGATCACATAGATCGAACTCTAGCACTTAGTACCACTTACAACTAACTCTCCATTACCTCGTCTAGTCTTCTATTTATACTTTACGAAATAGGCCTAAGCATGGGTAAACCCATGGGCTGACATCCCCATACCCATTACATAATCCCAAATCCAAAAAATGGCCCTAAAAGGGGCTGATATCCCATGATCTATTCTTTGTATTGCGCTCTACCTTCGACAGCCTGTCGAAGTCCCAAAAATAGGTCAAACATGATCAAGAATCCTCAAAACGTGGTCAAGGTCCAATAGGCCCCAAACAGTCACATGTGACTCATCCCGAGTCACTCTGATTTGGACAATTATTTCTCAAAAACCTCGAGCTTGGCTCAAGATGCCTCAACTTGTTGTTGTGCCATAGACTCCTATTCGATGAACTCTTGTATGACAGCTTCGTCAACAAGTCCCTCTAGGCACTGTTCTGCTGCGGTGATGACTTGCTCTAGTTTTGATCATTGGCCTTCGATCTCTGTGAATAGTTGGTAAGACTCATCCTGTACAGGTTGGAGTCTCCAAGTCACTTTCATGACTTTTCTCTAAATGGCATGGACCTGCTGCTGGGCAGTTCTCTGCTCTTGGGATCGCTTCATTCTTTCCACAATTGACAGGGGATTCAACTGAGCCTATATTATCTTTTCTTGATACTTCACCTCTTGGAGTTATGACTCCAATGTCTTCAATTCTGAGTTCTCAATGAGTCACTCATAATTTTAGGCATTGCGATCACTCAATTTCTTGCATTCCATGGCGAGGGCATTTATTCTCTCAACTGCACTTCAAGCAGTTGCTTCTCTTTGATCCCTCACATCCTGTGGAGTGTCGGACACTACACATAGCTCTATGTCTGTTATTCATTGTTGTAATTGTTGGATAGCTTTTGCAAGATTCTCTACTTGATGCATGACTCGGTCTTCTACCTATGGCTCTAAGCCTGTCATACAGTGGAGTGCTATGTTGATTGATTCTTTCACTTCAAGTTTCTCTGCGAGAAACTATACCTTTTCTTACTGCATTTGTGATTCCTCTTCTTCAATGTTTTCCTGGAGAGAAACCTTCTCTTGTTCTACAACTCTACGTCATTCTATGATTATGCCTTGCACTTGATTCAAGGCCTGGGTGGCTTGTTCTGTTTTTTCTTGTGTGTGTCAAAGGTGAGCTTCAACTGCATCAGCTAGTCGGAGGAGTTGGGCTAGCTCATCTCCCAAATCTGGTTCTCCTGATGGAAAGGGCACAGTGGACACTCTGCGATTGGACTGAAGGGCTTGTTATACCCCTCGGAGTTCGACCTCAATTCTGTCGTACATTTCCTCCTGCTTAGCTTCCTGTTTTTCCATGATTTCCTACGATGCGCCATTTAGGGATTCTATGATGAATTCAAAATCATTGATAGTGAGTAGAGTCTGCATATTGGTCACGGTGGCTCTGGATTTTTTCTGAGAAGAAGGTTTCGGGGGAGAAAAATTCCTCTTCTTCAAGGGATCAACCTCATCTTTGGGCGTTGTTACTTCACCTTGATTTTGTTCAACTTCTTTTCCATTTATCTCTTATACTTTGTCATCATCCCCTCGGTTAGGTGATATTGAAGGAGTCTTTCCTGATGCACTGCTTAAGTCTTGGACCTCTTCAGTCTTCCTCATTCTGCTGGTTCTGGGTGTGTTTTGTTCTTTATGTGTGGCCTCCAGGCTTTCCAATTCAGGGTTAGCGGGGATAAGGAGGTCCATGGACCAATCCTTAGTGATCTCCTCAAGGTCCTCTTCTGTGAGTTTGTAGTATGAATGAAACTTCTCCTTATGTTCATCAACTCACATTGTAATGTAGATGAAGTTCCAATCTATGCATAACTTTAGCAAGGGTAGGAACCCTTGTAGGGTGTTCAGAGTCATGTGAGGTTCATCTTCGATGGCTCTCTTTAGCTGAAGGTAATATGTGTGAAAAATAATGTTTGACTACCATTGTTTGTTCATATCACTTAAGTACTAGAGTGTGGTGAACTTCACAGCAAGCGACTCGAATGGTTCAATATCCATGAAGGTCGCTCCTATTGGCATCTCCTAGGCAACAAAGGCGATGAGGATTAGGAGCCTGCTAAATTGAAACTCGTATCCCTAATCATGTGCTTCGTGGCAGTCTAGTTTTAGTTGATTAACTAAGTACTTCACCCAGTTCATTTGTAGGCCTTCTATGCACTTCCCTATGAGCTCAACGAAAAATCCTGTGACCTGCGTAGGTCTCTTATTCCTTACTAACTTTTCAACTATTAACTCGTAGAATAGGTGCACTGTGTCATTCTGGATGGAGGCTACCTTGTAGCCTCACGTCCCCTTTTCAACATCGTTGTATGTATCCTTGATCTTTTGTGCTAGTGTGTTGTCTGTGGCTTTTCCCAGATAGAACTCTTGTGGGTTGGGTCCTTGCATACCCAATCCTGTGATCCTATGAATCAATAGCAGAATGACTATGATACAACGGTCTAGCCATAAGTAGCCGCCATGGTAACATGGAAGGAGTAGCTTGATATAGGTGTTAATTTCCTGGTGCCTTTCAAAGTGTGGGATTTTCATTACATTTAATAGTGTGGACTGTGCGAGGTTCATTGTCCATGACTAGGGGATTATCTTTGAGTTCTTCCCTTTTTTCCTAGTCAGGTATTTATATGGGGTGAGCATACTATATTTCTTGTGATCTCCGAGGTTGAAGTCACTGAACTT
The DNA here is from genome assembly GCA_032191745.1 of Picea mariana. Lineage (NCBI taxonomy): Eukaryota > Viridiplantae > Streptophyta > Pinopsida > Pinales > Pinaceae > Picea > Picea mariana. The sequence continues at coordinate 16,074 of JASDQU010029210.1, read as the reverse complement.
CAACATTGTGATCTTGTCCTACTGCACTTGAACTACACGTATCCCCCTTGGGAGTTACGCAATAACCATGGTGTAATTGAAATCTCTTGGCACACTGTCACAATTCTCCATGTCGGCCAGAGGCATAATGTAGTCAAGAAATATGGTCGGGATCAACTTCACATTTTCTAGGTCATCTCTATGTTTGGCTCTCTTTTCCACTAATGGTCAGGATAGTCCGGCTCCATGAGCAGTTGACAGAGAGGCTTTCGATCCTCTCGTTGATGATGCTTGTACACCCACATACATCACTCTTTCAAAAATGACTCTCTCAATCATGAGTTCGATGAGTACTTCCTTCAAAGACTCTTTGATTGCACTAAGTTCTTTGGACATACACGCTCGTGGTTGAATATCTCAGGTTTGAAGAGTAACTGATCAATGCAATGGGATGGATGGAAATAGCGTGATTATCACTGTGTGAAATCAACTATTCTGGGGGCTCAAATAGTCACAATTGGAAAAATTGTTCTCTTTGCGTGGTGTGATGGGATAAATAGATAACTTGGCAACAGATCTCTTGTGAGGGGTGAGAAGCCTTCATTAGCTCAGTTTTTTCTGTTATGGCATGGTCCCAACAGTTTGGTGGTGAAATTTATAACCATAAACTCCTTTCTACCCATTCGAGTCGTCGATCTAATAGTTATATTGTTCCCAACATATATATTGCTTCGCCATCACGAAGTTCCATGTGGCGTTGTTATGATATCTTGGAGAAGTTCCAATTTTACAAATTTTCCTTCTACGAAGTTCCCTTTGGAACCTTCTATAGTTTTTTGATCTTAGATTTCTTCTTACTTAGTTTTCTATCCTTATTTTTGGTGAGCTTTGTCTCCATATTCCTTTTTCCATTCTGATTCTTATTTTCTTTTGGCATAGTAACTTCACACTCCTGAGATTCTTTCCTAGAAATCAGGGGTAATACTTCATCTTTATCTGGAAGAGGTACTTTATTATTTTGTGGGTATTCTAGTGTTATTCCCACTTCGACATCCAAGTATTTGGTCCTAAGTATCTTTGATCTGTTCTCCTGTTCTTCAATCAACTACGTGATCCTCCTAGTCATGAAATCTTTTAATTCTTGCTTTTTCTGCTCTAAGACTTCATTTTTTTTTCCTTCTAGTCTGGTCCTTCTCGATCCAAGGTTTTCTTAGTAACATAGTAAATGGAGTGTTGTTATCAATAAATTTAACAAACTCAAAATCTTCATCTGTCGAAGTTCCATTGGCATTCATAGATATTTGGGTAATTCTTCCACATAGGGTTATTAGTTTTCCTCTGAATAATCATATTCCTCCCAATGAAGGAATCATAGAAGGCTCCCCTAAAAGTTCCCAAGTTCTTTCTATCATGATATCCATCTATGTTTCCTCATCCAGAACACAGTCAATGTCAAAGTATCCTATTCTTTCTTCAGTGCACTCTTTTTCTTTGAAGATCTTTGATAAGTTGACATGTCGGTGGTCATTCAGGGTTTCTTTCATCTGTAGCAATACTTTCTCTGATTATTTATGGGGTTCTTCCATAATATAAATTTCTTGACATTTCTCATGGTCTTCTTGTCTCATATTCATCCTTTCAACCTTAGCAATCATTCTAGGAAAATACAATACTTCATGGTCCATAGATTTGCAACAAAGACAACTAGATCTTCTACCACAACATTTCTTAGCTAGATGTCTCGATCATCTGCGACTGTAACAAAGGGTTAATCCTTGTTTTCTTTAAGTGATCCACAAACTTTATTGTACTGTGTGCTAGGATCATGGTAGCTAACCTACAACAAATGTTTTCTAGGATCCTGCATCCATTTGTTAGTCCAAACATTCTCTCTATGCATAGGTATAACATATCTTTCACTATTCTTATTAGATCTTCTCATATCAAATATTCTTTCATCTATCAGTGCCCTAGTTTTCAAGCTAGGACAAATCTTATCAAACATACCTAGATCCATACTTTAGAAACAAAAATTTCCACTAATCTTATCTTCAGTAGAGCACAAATCTTCCAGATCTAAAACTTTTCACTATTCTCACCTCTATCAGAGCACAAATCTTGCAGATCTTACATCTTTAAGAAAAAATTATCACTTTTACCTTTCTCAGAGCATAAAGATTTCAGATCTTACCTATTTTCTTCAAATCAGACTTTTTTCATTAGCATAGAGCTTCACAGATCGAGTAGAATACTGCGCACTAGAGTGACAAATCTACGCACAAATCTTTCACAATTCTAGGTCATATCTTCACACAAATCTTGTTTTTTCTCAGTTCCCAACAATCATAGTTTCAGCTCCCGACAACGAAGCCATTTGTTGGCACAGGGGTAGACCTAGGGTTCAATGCTACAACAACGCACCAACAAATCTCTAACTATTGGCCCTTTTGACAACACCTGCGAAGCAGATGAAGTCTCAACCGAGGTAGAGGCAGAGGTGGTTGCAGAACTCAGATGTCTGCAACCTTAGCTGGGACACAGATCTTTGATTCTAACACTTAACAGAGCACTCAATAGTTAAAATTCATCAATATCCAGTTCTTAATTACAGTTCAATTAAACCCTAATTACAGAGTATCACAGTATTCATTCAGATCTAAGATATTTAAGCACTAAGCATATGCACTTAAGTCAGATCTAACATCCATCCATATCATTAAGCACTAAGCATCAACAGATCTATCTATCATTCATCTATATTAAGAACTAAGAAAGTAAACACATAAACACATCAATACATCTCAAAAATCATAGCAACACAGCATGTACATGGCTCACCCCCACCCAAGGGCTACGTCCACCAACTCTTCTCTTCTTTATTATCTTTGGTAAATCTTCTTATAGGAACATAGCATCCAAATCCCACTCTGCAGAAGATGGGAGATTTGCGCGCACTCTGCCAGATCCTTCTTCTAGATGGGATACAACACCAAGCCTTCACACAGTCTCTTACAATTACTTGCGCTAGCCTTTCAAGCCTCACACAGTATGCACAAAGCATTTACAACTTTTGATCACATACATCTAACTCTAGAACTTAGCACCACTTACAACTAACTCCTCATTACCTTGCCTAGTCTTCTATTTATACTTTACAAAATAGGCCTAAGCATGGGTAAACCCATGGTCCAACATCCCCATACCCATTACATAATCTTGAATCCCAAAAGGGGCCCTAAAAGGGGCCGAGATCTCGTGATCTCTGCTTCGTCTTGCACTCCACCTTAGACAGCCCATCGAAGTCCCAAAAATAGGTCAAACATGACCAAGAATCCTCAAAACTTGGTCAAGGGCCAACACATCTTCATGAAAAAGATATTCTGACTGCATGGCATGCCTAGGGAGATTATATATGACAGAGACACACAATTTACTTCAAGCTTCTAGAAATACTTAATGGATGGTTGTGAGACTAAATTGTTGTTTAGCACAGCCTATCAACCTCAAATTAATGGACAGACAGAAAGAGTAAACTAGATATTAGAAGACATGTTAATAATGCATGTAATGCATCAGCCTAAGAAGTGGGAAGACTACCTACCATTGGTATAATTTTACTACAACAACAGTTATCAAGAGTCACTAAAGATGAGCCTTTTTTAAGCCCTATATGGTAGATAGTGCAAGATTCCAATCAGCTGGAGTAATCTAGTGGATAGAATTTCAATCGGACCTGACATGATGAAAGAAATGGAACAACAAGTGATTCATATAAAGAAAAATTTGAAAATTTCTTAGGATAGACAGAAGAGTTATGTCGACAGAAAGAGAACTCCTAGAGAGTTCAAAACAGGAGACCATTTCTATCTCAGATCTAGGCTCGGGAAGAATCCCCTGAGAATGGGAGCTTGTGCCAAGCTAGCACCTTGGTATTATGGACCCTTTGAACACTTAGATAGAGTGGGATTTGTAGCTTATAGGCTAGCTCTCCCTCCCACAATAAAGGCACATAATGTTTTCCATGTTTCATTATTGAAGAAATATATACATGATTCTAATCATATAATTGAGTGGTATGTGATCTAGGTGGATTTAGAGGGAGAATTCATTCTAGAACCTCAATGCATACTAGACAGTAAGGAAACCTTACTCAGGAACCAAACCATTGCACAGGTCAAGGTGCAGTGGAAACACTTTGGCCCATATGAGGCTACATGGGAAATGGAGGATGCCATGAGACATGCATATCCATTGTTGTTTACTTTTGTATATACAGAGCACATTGACAGAAAGAACATCGAGGATGATGTTCCTTTAAGGGGGAGGGAATTGTAACACCCCAGTTTCCCCCATTTTGTAAATATAATTATATGGGCCAAGAGACTATGGAAAAATCAATATGTGTGAATTTTTTATTTGATGGACCTTTGTATAAAAGGTCAATGAATGTAAATTATGTTATTTACTAGAAAATGGATAAGTGTTGCACGACTGTTGGAAGGGGGTTGTGCTAAGAGGTACCACAAATGCTATGAAAGAGATGGTGAAGAGGACCAGGAATGGTTGCGTTAACCTCCACCAAACCAATACCTTACCGGATTTAATTGCTTAGGACCATAACAGTCCTCTAACCTAGGAATGAATTACAATCAGGTTGGTAGGTGGGAATACCTCCTCAAGAGTTAATGAGAGGATGGGGAAAAGCACCCATCTGTAAGGATTTCATACCTGACCATGGACTAGAAATTAAAGCCACACACAATATTTTTGAGGAGGGAAATAAAGGAAGGTGTGGTGGGTAGAGGAAGACCTGTGAAGAGTGAAAAGTCAAGAGACTAATCTCTCAAGTTTAATGAAGAACTAAAAAAATGAGTGTGTTGTGGTCGTGGGAAATGGCTAGCAGGGTTATGATACAATTTAATAAATGAGGTTGTTGAGTGACTGAAGAAGTACTCAGGTGGTCCTCCTTAATTGCTTGGTATAGTGAAAACTATTTCCATGATCCTATGGGAGGAGGAGAGTAATCTCCATCCCTACTGTCGCTGAGATGGAAGAAAGGATTATATCTCAGAGCATAGTGGTATAGCTTGGGGGTGGCTAGTGGTAAATCCATTAGGAGTTACTGAGCCTATGGTTGGGTGGAAATGGGCACCCCTTTTAGTATTCGCATCATGTCTTCTGGTTCTAATAAGTTTTTTCATACTTTGTGCTTTGAATTGGGATTAATGGATGCATGCATGTAGTTATATATCTATAAATGGTTTATGTATTGAAATGGTTAATTTATGTGTATGCGTTTGTCTTCTTGTGAACTTATGCTTCTGATTGATTTTATATGTGCCCCAACCTAACCTTCAAGGTGCCTTGGGACATAAACCTGCAGGACGGTCAAGATAGAAAGTATTGTGTCAATCTGGCCCTATATGTCTAAAGAGACTATCCCCTTCAAACTCCTTACTGTGCGACTGAGATATCATTCCTAAGCCCTTAATAGTTTCATGATGAGGCTTAGGAAGGATAGCAAGATTTAAGTCTCGAAAGGGAAGATCCTTTCATTTGGAAGACGAACAGATGAGACCTGTTCAAGAGAACCCATATGAACAATACCTAGGAACCTTAGGATAAACCTAAGGGAGCTAAGTCCTTATAGCTTAGAAGATTCAAAACTCCTCGACTTTAGAGTATTTTCAGCCCTCATACTCATAAATGGACCTAAGGTGACCGAGAGTTACAGTTACCCATAAGGTTGACTGGCGTTGGGTGGTTTCCCTAGTGGTTAGGTGAACCTATCTTACTAACTAAATCGAGATCCAACTCCCTGAACTCTAAATTTATGAAGTAAAGGAGAGTCGTATATTTGGGGGAGATCCTTAGGAGCACTACCTACCATCTGATCATCCAAGAGGAGGAACTCGTACACAATACTTTGGTGAAGTCCTGCTTCGAGTGAATAGATCGACAATAAAGCTAAAAACCTGAAGTTTTGAGCTGCAAAGAAACCAAAACCATAGATAGAGATTTCCTTTGGGTTCTTTCCCAACTGTCGATATATCAGGGATGTGTGGCACTAGCCTGTTTAGTTTGAAGATTGGGAACTTTGGGAGAAAAGAGGAGTTTGCATCACAAAAATCTCGAATGTCGAATCCTCGAGGTAATAAGAGTCGTAGATCTATAAATCTATGTGGTTGGATCTCGACCATGAGATCTGAGGGATGTTAGAAGGTTGTCAGTCTGGGGTGATGTGGTTCAGTGATGTCACCCAAGGGGACGTGGACCCTAGTTTGGCATGCCACGTCTCACCCAGATTTGTGTGTATCACACATACCCTAAAGACCCAATGGAGTGTAACATGTGTCACCATGACCCCTCCTACGTGTTAGTTCCTAGTGCATGCCCACCTAGCTAACATGGTTAGTGAAGTGACCAAAAATTTGGGAGTCTGAGACTTCGGGACTTCGGAGGATTTGGGATGCAACATTGTAGAGAGACCAAAAAGGTCTGAAGGTTGGAACCACGTGGGAAGCTCTCATGAGGTCTCATGTGTAGATAGCAAGGAGACGTTTGACACTGAAGCATTGAACTCTGAATTCCCCACTAGCTTGTGTGTCAAACGAGGGTTAAGATATTTTTTAGATTTGTTGATGGATGGACCTTCCCTATGTGAGGTAGGAACCAAGAGATTATTCGATATGAGATAGTTAAGGAAAACAAATGAATTATGATGCCCCACCCCTTAAAAGAGTATTAAGGTGTTGGGTGTGCTACAATGTGTCACACACTATATGGGCCACATGTCATATTTTCCTTACCATGTGTCACCCTTGGTACTTGCTTACTTGGCCCATTTGGTGGTTGGAGTGATCAAGACCCACTTGTCCTTGCCTCTACATCGAGTATATCACCACATGCGAGGGTAAACCCTTCAGGAGTCTGGGACTTTGGGACTCTAGAGGTTTGGAGTGTAGTATTTAGGATAAGATAAAAGGCCCGAAGGTTGGATCCACATAGAGATATTCCATGCTCCTTCAAGAGTTCGGGAATTCGGGACTCTGGAGGATAGGCATGTAGAAAGGAGAAGGGGCATTCAGTGTCGAAGTGTCAAGCACTAAACTTCCCTCTAAATGTTATGTTAAACAAATATTTTGTCTCGTCATTGGATTAGACGGTGGACAAACCCTACCCATGGATGTAGGAACTTGGGGATGATATAAATGAGTTGGAGCCATGGGTCCCATGTCTGATAATGCTCAAAGAACTTCGGGAGGCCATAACTTGCAATCCAGAGCTCGATTTTGAGTCTGGTAGTAGTTGTTAGAGAGCTAAGGTTGAGTATAAGAGAATGGATATTTTAGAGAGATGATTCAAGACGACTAAAGTAAGAAAATTTTGATTCCCAATCCCTAGAAAAGGTACTTACGGGTTGGGTGTGTTACACTTCCCTTGTCGGCTTGGAACCCAACTCCCTAAACACAATGATATTCATCTGTAGGAATAACGTTATATCCATCATATTAAGGTATAAGAGTTTATATTTCTCAACCTTCCATTTGAAATCTCCCAACACCTCGAGTCAGGGATCATAGGGATCATCTGGGATTGCTTCTTTAGAAACTGAGCTTCATCCTCTCGCTATTCTCATCATTTTCGATATTGATCACTAGTAAACACACTGAATCGGGGGGTGGGGAAACAACTGAGGAGAAAGAGGATTCTCAGAGTGTACCAAGGTGTGGGAAACTCAAGGATAGAGGGAAACTAAGGTAATAATGTTTTGTTCACAATAATCTTGCGACATGTTATAGATGAGRTAATGGGGTAAACTRGTAATYGGTCATAAATGATCTAGTAATTAAGCCAACAATGCAATCTATGGTGTGAAATTCCAACAAGATTGATAATGGGGTAAAATCTATACATGGATCCTGATTTTAATGGGTGGCATGACCAACACATGGCTAACATGAGAATCTTACCGATTTAACGGTTGAGAATTGTGGCAAGAATATCCACATAATCCATGCATACAAGGACTTTTAAGACTTGATGGGACGTTCTGAAAGTTTTCAGTAGTTAACCTAAAGGTTACAATTGGATGTAACGTGATTGACACTTAACCGTTAATATATTTCATATTTTCTCCCCCCAGCCAAAATGTTCTTCCTCGATAGCTTTATGTGCATGATTGAATCGATCAGTGACTCATCTGACAACACGCTATTGAGTAAGCATGTCTGAAAAGATCTATTGATGGCCAGAAATGACCACAATAAACATTGAGGAGATCACTCGATTAGGGTCCCAATTAGACCCTTATCCATATGGGATGGTGATTATGACTGGTTCAATCAGTCTCCAGTTACCCTT
>JASDQU010029209.1:18669-29036 GCA_032191745.1 Picea mariana | reverse complement strand
ATTATGCATAATATTTTCTTCATATTTTACGAGAGAATTTGATTCATATTTACCATATTCCGGTCCATTAAATTTATGAGGTTGTTGCTCAAAATATCCATAAAAACGAAGAGTTTCTTGCTCTTAAATTTCAACATCTTTTTCTTGTTGATTTAAAAGAGATGCCTTCCATTGCATGAGTTCTTCCTTATGAAGAAAACAATGACCTCCTTGTTCCTTGAACAACAAATATTGAACAGTATAAACTTAATGACAGTCAAGAAGAAAAACGTTTATTTGATCCTGTAATGAAAATGGTTGTCCAAATATTGAGAACATGAAGTCCTGAAGGTCATAATCAAAATAGTTTTGTTGATTTGTAGTATTGACAACAAGACACTTCGGAACAACAATTGTCTTCTCAACAAAATAACCATGATCCAATTTCATAATATGAGTTAAAAAGTTCCTACTATAATCAACTGAAGGTATATAATCATATATACAATCATCCTCTGCAAAACTTTCAAACTCATTTAAAATATGAACACAAGTATTATATATATACCTGCCAACAGAAAAAACTAAAAATGATGTGGAATTTTGATCCAAATATGATTTGTGTTCACAATTATCCTCCTACTCATTTGGATGTAAATGTTCATCACAAACATGATCTCGAAGTCTGTCACAGGCCATACAATTTTCCTCAATTTCTCTAACATCAACAAATAAATGTTCGAGTGATGAGGATCTCCTTTCTCTAAAATAATAAACAAGATCAAGGTGTTGAGATTCTATATAATACAACATGGCAACAATTTCAGAAGGYTGAATATCCTTAGGAATACTGTRATAAAAACTGTGAAATATCTTGTTGAATGTGGTAAGAAATTCATCCTCCTCCCTCTTTAAAGCATTTAATTCAATCAAGTATTGATCAAAATATTTTTTTCACCCCAATATCTCAAAAATGTATCATGAAAATCAGTCCATGAACCAATGGAACAAGCTTCCAAATTTCTAAACCATAATGCAACGTCTCCAAATAAAGATTTGCAAAATATCCTCATAACTACATCATCATTCATAATTTCAAAATTATCAACAAAATTATCTAAAGATCCTAGGTGTTTCCTAGTTTCAACATGGTCTTCTCCATTGAACATAGGAACATACTTAATAAAATTGGGAGTATAGTCATGAAGGATAAGTGGCAGCTTCGGGGTCTAAAAATTTCTCTTCTTATTCTGGACTGAACTTCAGTAGGTTGAATACCAAGTTCAAGAGGGATCACAAAATATGAATCAACTTTGTTTGCTACAAGCTGACATGAGTGTTCATGTTTAGGGAAAATTGGTATATGTAAGTCATTTTTATCATAAGGTTCAACTGGAGGGATTAGATCAAGATTTATAACATGAGAATATGATATATCTTCTTCCAATGAGGGATAAATGAATGAAGGCTTATGGTCATGGGAGTAAACAAAGCATAGGATGATCCTTTTCACATGTAATGGAAAAATAGAATAAATATATAATGAAAAATAATATAAGTTCCCGAAAGAAACTTATGAACTAATACTTGGTTTTTCCCTTCAATTCTTTCATCTTTATATAATGTATATTCTTCCTCTAGTGGATTCTTCAACCATGGAGTCACTAGGTGAAAGATTGCAATCACTATCGGCCAGTATCTAATCCTTGTTCACAATCAAATATTAGAATTAGTCATTGTCGTTCTCCCATGGAAAATACTTCATGTCTCCAACCCTGACAACAATGCCAAAAGATATTAGTGGTAGAAGAGGAGCCTAAACTATAATAGTGCCAAGCCTAGAGCATCTTAGTTATTGCGATGGTTTGTATTGTGGAAGATGGACAAGGTAAATCTGGTGAGAAAGGAAAAGGGAAAAAATCTGGATTTAAAACATATGTTGATCATTGATCATGGCCATTGGGCATGGAGTCTCCTGAAGCATTTCATTGATCAAAGGAAATCAAATCAATTATTAGACAAGAATAGGTAGGTGGAAGAGTGAATAAAACAATTATTGGAAAACACAGGCTTCATTATCAGATCAGACTTGCATAATCCATAAGAAGAATGTCCATAAACAAAAATTCTTTCTGAGAATGCATTCTAGATATTTGAAGGAACTTTACATAAAGAGAGTAAGCACACTAATGCATTATTGTATAGGAAATCTGTGGTGCATCAGTTCCTTTTCAAAATAAGAATAATAATAATTACAATGGAAATTATAGACTAATAAAACAAATCTTCATATAGATTTGATGATGAAATATATCAAGAATAACTCCCTTGGGTTTACAATTAAACATACTCAGGTCTCTGTCTCGAAGTTCCTCTCCCAGGTTTCTTCTCGATTATACAAATAATGGATTTTATAAAATTACATTAACAACTAATTACTAGATGCTAGGAAACATAATATATCTATCAACCAAATCTAAAATCAATTTGCTAAAAATATAGGATTGGTCCAATCAAATGCCCTCAATTTTTCCTGTAATTGTTCTTCCACATGTCTTTAGATGTTCTTCCTTTAAATTTGGGATATGTAATCATAAAACCCTTGAATCTTAATTTTTTTGAAGCTCTTTATGCTCAACTGCTACCTGGAAATACTCATTGAATCACTGAACATATGGGATTGATATGAATAAAATTAAACTAATTTCCTTCAAGTTATGGAGATGAGATTGACTGTTGATTTCATGGAAAAATTTGTGGATCTTGCCTAAAAATCCTAGATCCCCTAGAGTTAAAGACTTCATTTTTCCAAATATACAACATTTGATATGTCTTTAATCAAGTTTGGATACACCAAGTGTGCAAAACTTTACTAATGAAATGAAGTTTTATATTACAATCAACAACAATATAGTGTCACGATGTCATATCCATCAAAATATCTAGAGGGATACCTGCATTGTATTCCAACTAAAAATTCCATCCCTGAATCCTTTAATTTCCAAAACATCATCTCTTATCTTTATTTAGTGTGTGAATTTCTAGCCAGTTTAGAGAGCTTGTTGGATTGTTGGTTTCAAGTTTATTTTCTTCATGATGAGAATGTACATCCCAGAGCCAAGAAAATTCTGATCCTGTGAAAATGAAAGGATTCCAATAGGATAATTGTTGTGCTCTCCTATATCACCAATTTTTTTGTTGGGAAGTATGAAGAAAACCCTAATGATCCCATTACTCGATCCTGATAACAATGTGTCTTCATGTAGCTTTAGAAAAACATCATCTAAGTGCAAATGTCCAATAAAACAATCACTGTAGCCCTTAAATCACCCCTATGAATAAAGCAACATAATGCCTTCCTGGGAATCAAATATCATATTTTTCTACAGGACAAATTGTCCTGTCAATTACATGAATAATATATAGGCTTAAACTATATCAATTTGTGTCCTATGCATTTGAGGCAAAACTATCAATCGACCACAAAACCTGTTAACCTATCTTCTGTTGGCATTCAAATTATTCACGCTTAACTTGACACCCGATATGCATTATACCTACAATTTAGTTTGTATGATTAGACTTGAGCTTAGCAAGATGATGTTTAATTGAAATTCTGATATATATAAATATATGGTTGGTGTTCATCCAACACTTAGTCATCGATGCTTTTTCTTGGAATTTGAACTATGGATTGGCTTTTTGTTTTACATATTGACACTTAATAACATAATGAAGGATGTCATGAAGATTTTCAATACCAATCTTTTGAGCTTGACATCTGTCAGGTGTGTTTGGACACTCACCATGCCACTTTGGATACTCGACTGGTATTTTGTTGAGATACTTTGTTTTCTGTGTAGTGGTGTATATCCCACATTGTCAGCACACCAATACACATTTTTGTTTATATGCACAAACCATTTGATACTTGTTTAACGTGTAGAGCAGTTGCAATGCCCCTTGTGGGCTATCCTTCCTCATGACACCATGTGTTTGATGCTCAGATCGTTATGCTATTTAGGAGTTGTCGATGCTTTGGACGATCATTTTCCTGTGACTTGGCATATGAAGGTACCTTGGGCCTCGATGATTGTAAGCCCGATATTTTTCATGAAAATATTTATTTTTAATCTATCCTTAAACACTTAGTGAAAATGCATTCTCGGTGCTCAATATTTACATTTGGTGCTTGTAATGTAGGCCTCGCTTTTAACATTTTTTTCATAGGTTAGATATTCTTTCATGGAGTACGAATAAAGTCACATGATGCAAAATTGAAATGTGCTACAAGAATGCATGTCTTCTGGCAATGCCCCTACCATTGGCCAAATATCATAATTTAAACAGTGGAAATTGAATGCTAACATTGGATTTATTTTTAATCTATCCTTAAACACTTAGTGAAAATGCATTCTCGGTGCTCAATATTTACATTTAGTGCTTGTAATGTAGACCTCTCTTTTAACACTTTTTTCGTAGGTTAGATATTCTTTCATGGCATACGAATAAAGTCACATGCTGCAAAAATGAAATGTGCTACAAGAATGCATGTCTTCTGGCAATGCCCCTACCATTGGCCAAATGTCATAATTTAAACAGTGGAAACTGAATGCTAACATTAGCTTGAACTAGGGATGGAGTCCTCCCTAGGAGGATCCAAGAAAACGCAGACCATGTGCCTTATCCATGTAACCTGTTATCCAATATGCAAACCAAACTGCAAGGAAACTGAAAATCAACATATAATGAAAACCAATATTTAGGGAAAATCGAAGAGAAGCTATTGTACTAGTTCCTCCATTAGGCTTATGGAGTCTTATTTCCAATGATCTACTAGTTACACCAATCACACTGAAAACCAAATTGAAAACTAAGGACCTACTGCTCAAGAGGCGAGCTTATTCTCCTACTCTACTTAGTTGTCACTGCTTTGTTCACGTATAGACAAATTTTCAATTTAACCAATCAAGTAGTTGTTTGATGAACTGAACATTTTGAATGTATTTCAGCAAAACAAAAACTTGAAAATAAAATAATAACTCATAAACTTGATATTCAATTTCATAGTGAAATAATGGCTGAAATTGTGAACTAATAAAATCCTCCATATAGGTGGCCATAGGATCTTCAAAAACTTGACAGCCATACCTTATTTGATGACCTCCACAACATTTTTCAACTTGCTTCTCATGGTTGTATTTTTCTTGCATGCTTCTTATTTCAATACATTGTTTCAGTTGTGCTCCTTCAATTTCAAAAACAGTTTGATGCAACACTTTATATTGTACATTATCCATAATCTTTGCTTCATTTTTTACGAGAGATTTTGATTCATACCATATTCTGGTCCATTAAATTTATGAGGTTGTGGCTCAAAATCTCCATAAAAAAAAGAGTTGCTTTCTCTTGACTTTCAACATCTTTTTCTTGGTGATTTAAAAGATATGTCTTCCATTTCATGTGTTCTACATTATGAAGAAAACAATGACCTCCTTCTTCCTTCAACAACAAATATTGAATAGTATAAACTTCATGACAGTCAAGAATAACAAATTTTATTTGATCCTGTAATGAAAATGGTTGTCCAAATCTTGAGAACATATAGTCATGAAGGTCATAATCAAAATAGTTTTGTTGATTTGTAGTATTGACAACAAGATGCTTCAGAGCAGAAAATGTTCTCTCAACAAAATAACCATGGTCCAATTTCATAACAAGAGTTAAAAAGTTCCCACTACAATCAACCAAAGGCATATAATCATATATACAATCATCCTATGCAAAACTATCAAGCTCATTTAAACTATGAACACAAGTATTATCTATATCCCTATCAATAGAAAAAAATGAAAATGATGTGGAATTTTGATCCAAATCTAATTTCTATTCACAATTATCCTCCTTCCCATCTAGATATAAATGTTCATCACAAACCTGACCTCAAATTCTGTCACATGCTCGAAACTTTTCCTTAATTTCTCTAGCATCAACAAATAATTGTTCTAGTGATGAGGATCTCCTTTCTCTGAGATAATAAACAATATCAGGGTGTTCAACTTCTATATAATACAACATGGCACTAGTTTCAAAAGGTTGAATATCCTTAGGAAAACTGTAATAAAAACTGTGAAATCTCCTGTTGAATGTGGTAAGAAATGCATCCTCCTCCCTCTTTAAATAATTTAACTCAATCAAGTATTGATCAAAAGATTTTTTTTCACCCCAATATTTCAAAAACGTATCATGAAAAGAAGTCCATGAACCAATGGAACAAGATTCCAAATTTCTAAACCATAATGCAGCGTATCCAAATAAATATTTCCAAAATATCCTCATAACTACATTGTCATGCATAATTTCAAAATTATCAATGAAATTATCAAAAGATTCCAGGTGTTTCCCAACTGCAACATGGTCTTCTCCATTGAACATAGGAAGATACCTAATAAAATTGGGAGGATAGTCATGAAGGATAAGTGGCAGCTTCATGGGTCTAAAAATTTCTCTTCTTATTCTAGATTGAACTTCAGTAGGTTGAATACCAGGTTCAACAAGGATTGCAAAAGATACATAAAATTTGTTTGCTACAAGCTGACATGATTGTTCATGTTCAAGACAAATTGGTATATGTAAGTCATTTTTATCATAAGGCTCAACTGGAGGAATTAGATCAAGATTTATAACATGAGAAGATGATAGATCTTCTTCCAATGAGGCATAAACAAATGAAGGCTTATAGTCATGGGAGTTAAAAAGGTATAGGACATGATCCTTTTCACATGTAATGGAAAATACAAGAAAGAGATAATGAAAAATAATATAAGTTCCTGAAAGAAACTTATGACCTGCTACTTGTTTTTTCCCTTCAATTATTTCATCTTTCTATCAGTTGGATTCTTCCTCCAGTGGAGTCTTCACTCGTGGAGTCACCAGGTGAAATATTGCAGTCACTATCCAATATCTAATCCTTGTTCAACATCAAATATTAGAATCATCTGTTTTCATTATCCCGGGGAAAATACTTCGTGTCTTTGTTCCCGACAATGGTGTCAAATGTTAGTGCTAGAAGTTGACCCTAGAATTCAATAGTTCCAAGCCTAACACATATTAGTTATTGCAATGGTTTGTATTGTGGAAGATGGACCATGTAAATTTGGTGAGAAAGGAGAAGGGTAGAAATTTTGATTTAAAACATATGTTGATCATTGATCAGGGCCATTGGGCATGGAGTCTCCTAAAGTATTTCATTGATCAAAGGCAATCAAATTAGTTATTAGACAATCATAGGTAGGTGGAAGAGTGAATAAAACATTTATTGGCAAACACAGGCTTCACTATCATATCAAACTTGCATAATCCATAAGAAGAATGCCCATAAACATAAATTCTTTCTGAGAATGGATGCTAGATATCTGAAAGAACTTTACATAAACATAATAAGAACACTAACACATTATTGTACAAGAAATATGTGGTGCATTATTTCATTTTACAAATAAGAAGAATAATAATTACAATGGAAAGTACGGTCTAATAAACCACATCTTCATATAGCTTTGATGTTCAAATATATCAAGAAGAACTCCCTCGGGTTTAGAATTAAACATACTCAGATCTTTGCCCCAAAGTGCCTCTCCCAGACCTCTTCTCGATTATACAAATAATGGATTTTATATAAAATTGCATCAACAACTAATTACTAGCTTCTACCAAACATAAGCTATTTATCAACCATATCTAAAATCAGTTTGCTAAAAATATGGGTCTGGTACAATTGAATGCCCTCAATTATGCTTGTAATTGTGTTGCCACCTGTATTTAGATGTTCTGCCTTTAAATTTGGAATGTGTAATCATAAAACCCTTGAATCTTAATTTTTTTTAAGATCTCAATGCTCAATTGCTACTTAGGAATATTGATTGAATCACTGAAAATCTAGGATTGATATGAATAAAATTAAACTAATTGCTTTCAAATTAGGGACCTGAGATTCACTATTGATTTCATGGAGAATTTTTTTTGGATATTTCCTAAAAATCCTAGATTCCTTGGAGTTAAAGACTTCATTTTTCCAAATATACATACAACATCTGATATGTCTTTGAGCAAGTTTGAATACAACATGTATGCAAACTTTGACTAATGAAATGAAGTTTTATATTACTAGAATCAACATTATAGTGACACCTTGTCATCTCGATCAAAATATCTAGAGGGATACCTGCATTGTCTTCCAACTAATAATTCCATCCCTGAATCCTTTAATTCCCAAAACTCAATCTCTTATCTTTATTTAGTGTGTGAATTGCCAACCAGTTTAGAGAGCTTGTTGGATTTTTGGTTTCAGGTTTATTTTCTTCGTAATGAGAATAAACATCCTAGAGCCAAGAACATTTTGATCATGTCAAAATGAAAGGCTTCCAATAGGATAATTGTTGTTCTTTCTTATATCACCAATTTTTTTGTTGGGAAGTATGAAAAAAACCCTAATGATCCCATTACTCAATCCTGTTAACAATGTGTCTTCATCTAGCTTTAGCAAAACATCAACTGAGTGCGAATGTCCAATAAAACAATCACTGGAGTCCTTAAATCAACCCTATGAATAAAGCAACATAATGCCTTCCTGGGAACCGCATGTCATATTTTTCCATGAGACAGATTGTCTTGTCAATTGCATGAATAATATATAGGCATAATCTATATCAATTTGCATCCTATGCATTTGATTAAAAACTCCCAGTCGACCACAGAACCTATTAACCCATCTTCTGTTGGCATTCAAATTATTCACGCTCAGCTTGACACCCAATATGAATTATACCTGTGATTTATTCTGTATGCTTGGACTCGGGCTTAGGAAGGTAGTGTTTAATTAGTATTCAGATATATATAAATATATGGTCGGTGTTCATCTTGTGCTTAGTCATTGACGTTTTTGCTTGGCATTTGAACTACGACTTGGATTTCTGTTTGACATGTTGGCACTTAACAACAAAATGAAGCATGTCATGAAGGTTGTCGATATCTGTCAGGTGCATTTGGACACTCACCATGCCACTTTGGACACTGGATTGGTGTTTTGCTGTGATGCTCTATTTTCTGTGTAGTGGTGTATATCCCACATTGTCAGCACACCCATACACATTTTTGTTTATATACACCAAATATTTGATACTTGTTTGATGCATAGAGCACTCTCAATGCCCCTCATGGGCTCTCATTCCTCATGGCGCCATGTGTTTGATGCTTGGACCGTTTTGATGCTTGGGGTGATCGTTGCCTCGTGACTTAGCATATGAAGATACCTTGGGCCTCGATGATTGTGTAAGCCCGATAGATTTTCATTAAAATATTTATTTTTATCCATGTTGCATGGGACCCCTCCACAAAAAAAAAAAAAAAACCTCCATACCTGTCGTTTCCATGTACTGGGGACCCTTAGGAAACTTATCCAAATTTTTGGGGACTCGGGGACTTGTTGGCCATCCCCAAGACGTTCCCGACATATTTCAGGGATGATATAAATAGATTTCAAAGATGTTCTAGACAGATTTCGGGGATTTTTTTGGGTAGATTTTGGGGATATTGAGGGTATATATCTTCAGTCTTGACAATCATGGAAATTGATGATTAGACAATAAGATCATTTTTCCCATCCATTATTTTTATATTGCATTGAATCTAAATTTGTTGTAAAAGTTGTAGCTCAAAACATGGGTTTTGATTGGGTTTCTGGTGATTTAAATATTGTATTTTCAGCAACAAGGTTACAACAAACAAAGTTTCCATGTCAAAAAAACAAGAAATGCAACATTTCAAAGGGCTGATCCTTATGGTCACTGTTCTTGTTCTTCTTATTTTTATGTTCATCTTAGCTTTTACATATTGTACATGGGTTTTCAGGGGTCATTCAATTATAGTGCTTCCACCATCCCAACCTCAAGCATTGTGAAAACAATCAGATAGTAGTGACTTCGATTGGGAACTAAATGTTTGAATAAATTCCTATTCAATCACATTCTTAATCTGAAATATGAATCTAATTTCTTACAGAACCAAATTGTTTTATAGTGGTTTTCAACACAACCATAAAAATCTGCAAAACCTATTGAGAAGGGAATGTCTTTTATGTTTTAACATAATCGTCATTAACAAGAAATATGATTAAGAAAAACTGCTATAGAGACATTTCTCATTTAAGTTTCCTAAAGCTAAACTGCATTTTGCTCTTGTCTAGAATCCAATAATGAAATGTCACTTTGCCCTTTTTTAAATTGGTCGAGCTTTTTCAGAATTGGAAAGTGTAAGGGATGTGCATAATACTGTATAGTATAGCTAGCTTGATATGCTTACAAACTTGAAGCAACTACAAATGTTTATGG